>JAODLL010033778.1:0-22521 GCA_026546735.1 Forbesichthys agassizii | reverse complement strand
TCCAACATGCCTGATTCACTTGAATCAGGCATGTTGGAGCAGGGAGACATCTGAAACATGCAGGACAATGCATTGCCCGTCCATGAGGGGCTGTAACACAACGGAGGAGTGTAGCTATTTAGCTTTAGCACAAGGGCCACTCTGGTTAGCACTGCTCACCAGCGTCACAGTATCTATACGCTACCTGTCTAATAGGCTCTCCTAGCACATCCAGCGTGGCAGGGTAGTTCTCTATCATGGAAACATGGTGGGTGTTCTCCGAGCGCTGAGGGAGAGATGACACCAGAGCATAGGCTTCCTCCAGCAGGCAGCAGTTTTGACCATTCCTCGCCTTGTTTCGGATAAGCTCCTGCATTGAAATAGAACAGAGGTGAAGATTTAAAGGCAGGGTCATTCTCGAGACCGCTTGCTAACTTCGATCAAGTCAAAACAATATTCCTCCGTGGCCCTCCATACATAAAAATGCATGTGAATCAAATCTTAGTACTACATGCACAGAGAACGGTAAGATAGCGGAATGCAAGAATATGTTTGGTGAATTTGACAAAAAGTTGGCATAACAAACACAGCAAAATCCACACTAAAATACATGAATTCGGGGGCAGAACAGTTCTTTCACACTGACCTCTATTGGTGACATTTTAGACGAGACACCTAACGCTCACAGGAAACATGCACTCTGATTGTACACTCTGGTCACCTTAAGCAGCGCCTTGTACTTCTGAATTCTCTCCATTGGTCGCTGGAGGTAGGCAGCAATGTTCAGAACAGGAGGATCTGAAGGAGCCGCACTGGCCTGCTCCTTCTTTGTGTACTCCTACATCAGTGAGAGCATTCATTTATTACAGCAGGAGATCATTCACCTGGGGTCCTCTCGACTACTGAGGAGCTGTGTTACCTTGAAGAAGTGGTGGACGCTCTTGTCACTGATGGCAGACTCAGCCATTCTCTGGCCTAAAAGAAACTGCAGGTACTTCTCGAAGCCATCCTTGTTCCTCAGGAAGCGCATGGCCACGTCGTCATCTGTGTCACACTCGCTGAGCGTAGGGAGGAATGAGCTGCAGGCCACAGGAGCGTAAGGGGGATTTAGTCAGCAAGTGTTCAGCATGTCTAAAATGATATAGTCATGAAAATCTCCTTCAAATATGGTTAAACACGAGGAAATTATATTTGTTAAATCACGGCAAAATTATTTTCACGTAACACCTTCTGCACAGTACCAATTCCATTATTTGCAGAAAAAGAATTGTACCACCGACATATAAGAGATATCCTGCTAACAGCCAAACAAATGACTCCACTCACTCGCAGTGGAAGGTCTTGATATCTTCAACGTTACGGAATATGGTTTCTTTCTGGGTGGTGATGTCGGTGGGGGTGTCAGAGCTCTCCACATGCTTCAGATGGTGGGATGTAAAGAAGTTCATCTCCTTGACAAACTCCGCTTCACCATTTATTAGGTCCTGAATCAGCTGCCTAGAAACGGGGAATGAGGAGAGACAGGTTCAATGGTGGACGCCTGCCGTAGTATGTCTTGGTGCACACATATACATGTATATCTAGTATGATTTACCAAAACATTATGATGATTCTCCTACATTATTCTCCTCTCAGCTTTCTCTTCTACACTTAAACACACATGCTTGTCTGCATTACACTCCTATATGATAAGTCAGTCTGAATCAGTCAGTGAAAGTCATTGTCTCTCTCCATAGTTGCCTGTAAGACCACGCCACTGAAATATGTTGTACTATATGCACAGTAATGGACTTACAAAAGCTTCCTCTTGTATTCACCCTCGGAAACCTCCTCTGAACTTGCCTCTGGAAGGTCGCCCGAATCTGCAGACAGCTGGAATAACAGCACAGTAAATTAAACCTCTCCTTCGGCCGCTTCCACATCCTTGAGGGAAATGTTGTCAAAGGGAGTACTGGTTTGACATTATTGGGGCAGCTGTAACAGCTGTGACATACTTTGAGTTTCTTGTCCAGGTATGCCGGTGAAACCCAGCCTTGGCGTGATGGGGTGGTTTTGGTGGGTTTGGTCCGGACCAGCCATTTGAGAGGATGGACTGAGTCCAGAACCTCAACATACTGACCCTCCTTAAGAGCGATGGCTTCTTTGTTGGCCATTGTGGGGTTGTAGTCAGCCGAAGCCACATAGATGTCAAACATCTGAGAACATAGCCAAACATGAGTCAGCTAGTCCTGCCAATCTGACTTAGCAGTACTATGCACACCCAGAGACCTACGCTTACGACACACAGGCTATGTGCCAAATGTTAAATAGAAATGGGCAGGGTTTAGCATTTCTCACACTGGGTCTAGTACTCTGGAATGCATTACCTGCCGAAAGTCTAGACTCAATGTGTATTTATAGTGTGTAGTGTTCTACAAAGCCTGTGCAGTAACTACACAAACAGTCAAACTGAGAAAAAGGATACCCCATATCAGCATGAAGCAAATAGTGTGTAGTGCATCTCCATCAGAATGAAGCTGACAGTGTGTAGTGCATCTCCATCAGAATGAAGCTGATAGTGTAGTGTGTGTAGTGTATCCCCATATCAGAATGAAGCTGATAGTGTAGTGTGTGTAGTGTATCCCCATATCAGGATGAAGCTGATAGTGTAGTGTGTGTAGTGTATCCCCATATCAGGATGAAGCAGGACTGTAATCTGCTGTTCTCACCTCTCCGCGGGCGTCGCCCTCGTCTGACTCAGAGGAGGAGTCCGCTACGAGGGAGGGGGGGCGGGAGCGTCCGTGGTGGGGCGTTGGAGAGGGGGTCTTTGTCTCCTCGTCACTGTCGCCTCCCGGGACGCGTAACGAAGCTACGGCGTCAAGGTGGAGCGGAGCAAGTTAGGTCGGAAGAAAAACAACTACACAACATTTGATGGTATTGTCGTGGCAGATATGGCAGTTAAGGCAACAGAAAACGCTTGTCACATGTTCTCACATTTGTGCTCACAGCAGTAGATGTTTGTTTATTGTAAGGACTCCAGTCTTTTATTTAATTCATTAACTGGCTGTGTTGTGACTCGTGACTCTGTTCTATACATCACAGAAGATCTATGCATTAGTGCTGCAAAAATCCCACCGCAGTTATGTGATTTCCAATGGGTCATATAAGAAGCTGTTAGTATTCGTCATGCAAAAGGATGATAAAATATATATGTGAAATGTATACATGTCTGTTTGTGAGCATGTATAGCAACACTTGGCGACTATAGTTACTCTAAATCCACTTTCACAAGACGATTGTAAAGGGTATTGTAAAGGCAATGCAAGAAAGATGTTTGACCATGTGTGCATATTTTGATAAGGTATACTGACATAATACTGTATGCTTATTTACAATTTGTTCAATGTAACTTACAATGAGGATGTGTTCAAACAGTATGTTCTGTATACGGTTTGCTCTTTTGTTTGACTTCTGTTTTCTAAGCACAATGGTCTGTGCAACCATAGTATTGCTCATTATAAAAGAGTATTCAACACACATTGTTTTTATATGTCATCCTTAACACAGTGAATTTAGAAAATGAAAAGGCTTTTACGGAAAACCAGCCGTCAACAAAACAATTTGGGGAAATACTGTGCTGTTGCTGTAAATTTAAATATGCTGTATATACATACGGGATGTTTTGGGCCATGATTTCATCCACTGGAGCACTTCATGATTCTGTAAGGTGTCTGAATAACAAGTTAATGACTTGATGAGGATGTGAAGGTTTGGACTTAGAATAATGTGGTTGATTTAAAAAAAATTGAAAATATAGTGTATGAGAAACAGAGGTTTTGAGTCAGACACAGACACAGGCGTGAGCGATGCAGACATGACACTACGCATGAGAGCTGGAAAGAATCATCACTGCTTTTCCACCAGGTTTGTTATATCAAACTGCTATTCAAGAATTACATTAAAGCATTAAGGACAATCAATGCTTTCTCTTCAAGGCCATATCTTGAATCAGGTGTTTCAGTTCATTTGATTTCCCCAAAACATAATCTTGAATCATCATGTAAATGGGGCATTGAACAGAAGCATTACATTATGGATTAAGGATAATTAGAAATGTAAGGAGTTTTTTTTGTTTGTTGACATTGTGCAGTGCTCTAGAAATCATGTTAGCAGACTAACTAGCTTGCATTATGAGGAATGCGGCATACACACATATGATTTGCTGTTGATGTATGATTAACAGTGAGTAGCAATGTTTGGGAAACCATTAACCAGGATGTAGAGTATATGGTTAAGTAAACATATGCAGGTCATCCACTGTATTATGTAATTATAAACATACTTGCTTGTACTGTATAATCTAATATCATGAGGAAATACACATTCAATTACAGTAATATTAACCCCATACTTGCTATGCTATGGTCGGTGCAGGCATGTCACTCACCTTGAGTGATTTTAGCTGACACCATCTCAGTTATCTGGGAGGTGAGCTTCATGAGGAACTCTTCTGTACCAACTTCACCCAGATATGACATTTTTGTCTCTTTAGGTCATGGGTAGAATAAGAAACATACATTATGAATATACCATTCATTATAAATATTACAATTACATTAGGTTAACATGTTACCTGACCTTTTGCTTTGCTAACATCCTCTTCTGGGGGACTAACCGTAATCCCAAGAAACCTGGACAGATGGACATGTTTCACTGTTAATGGATCTATTCAAAACAAGTACAGTGCAATGATCATTCTGAACATTCTCACTCACTCTGCCACTTTGGTCTCTTGCTTTGGTCGTGGTGCTGTAAAAACAGGAAAATATATGATTGACAGTTCATATATCATGGACTATATTATTAGTAATATACAGTAGGCCTTGTTATAAACAGAAAACCTGTGCAGATGTATTTACAGTTGTAACACTGGAGGTAAACATACTTCATGCTACCACACCCTAATTCATTGTCCATGTTATTCACTGTAATAACTGATATTGTGATTAGGTCAAACGGACACACCGTTGCTTTGGAAACTGGTTTATTCTGGACACAAATTGAGGATAGTCCCTTTTGGGGCCTCACTGGACTGTTCCTCACCGTCGTCCACCTCTAAACGAGCGGTACAGAGTGACTGCCCTGCTCTATTCGTAGCGATGCAGGTGTAGATGCCCGTGTACTCTGGGCCCACATCCATTAGGATCAGGCTGTGCTGGCGCCCAGAGCTTGCTATTTTGTAGCCCTTGGTATCAGCCTTGATCCACATGACGTCATCGAGTGACTCCTCCTTCAGCCAGGACACCAGAGGAGTGGGAGAACCTTAGGGAGCAGATACAGTGTCACATGTGTGCTGCATGGAGAATGAAGAGTGGCTTCCAGACCAAAACCCCCCTATTCTGTAATTGTTCTGCTGAGGGAAACATCACTGTGACTAAATACAGAAGCGTTACTGAGATTAAAAGGTGTAGTCAAAACACAAAAACACCTCTCCCTTCAATGCCATAGGGTGCTCTCTCAGAAGCTCCGCCCCCTTCAATACCATAGGGTGCTCCCTCAGAAGCTCCGCCCCCTTCAATGCCATATAATGCTAGCTCAGAAGCTCTGACCCACACATTCTAAACACATGGCTACGGCTAGGATATTGTTGTTGTGTGCGGTCTGCATCACTTTGTGTTCCTATTTACAGAGCTAGGGCTGTATAGTAGTACCGGATCCTTTTGTCAGCATGCACAGAGAACAGTGTGATAGAAAACTGCGAGGGAAAAAACATAATTAACTTACAATCGCTTACAATACCTTTAAAAGGCTGTTACTCCACAATCATTCATCAATAAAATGGCTATGATATATTGAAAGTGCCTACAATTGGATTTCCCAAATACTGCCTACACTAGTTTTAAATGTAAGAGTATAACAAACCTTCCACTTTGACAGACAACGTGATGCTTGTTCCTTGTTTCACTTTTCTGTTATTGAACCTCTCCAGAAACCGAGGTGGTACCAGGGGCTCCTTGGACCCTAAACAGCCGTGTTGAGGTGAAGCAGGGTCACAGCATACAATATAAATATTTATCTTGACCGTAATGTATTAAAAACTACAACAGTGAACATACAGCTAGTGTCATGCATGGGGAGGGGGTCCAGATTGGATTGTGGATATCTTGGTACTGTGTTTGATTGTAAACTAAAGTTTGATATGAACACAGATTCTATTCAGAAGAGGACAATTTAATTTACTTAATGTAAATAATATTTAATGAGGAAGTTGAATTGTTTTAATGTCAGTGGAAAGATATTAAATAACGTTTATTGTTCTTTTATTGAAGGTATTTTAATCTTATCCTGCATCTGTTCAATGGATTATCCATTAGGAACAAGAACAGCCTGTATGGCATTGTCAAGGTTTTCTCCAAGATCTTTGGAGTCAAACTGAGAGACTTGTGTTCCGTCTGGGACAATCAGACAAAAAAGAAGGCAAAGAATATTATAGGCCAAACTAATCATGTTTTTTCTGCAGCGTTTGAGTTGATGCCTTCAAGGCGCTGTTACCATGGTACCCCGGAGGAGAACTAACCGATACTCCAACTCCTTAATCCCTTCTGCTATCAGGCTACAAAACTCTGACAGTAATCATTTTAAATATGTTTTATTACTAAGATTACAGTTATTATCATTAAGGTGCTTTACACTTTATGACATCTTGCAGCAATTTTTCTATTTATTTTACACTATTACTTGACTTGTCTGACCTATTTGTTCATTTGTTTACTGAGCTGAGTTTGATGTAACGCTAATTGTTTGTGGTAAGATGCAAATGAATTGCCCTCCTTGGGATAAGTAAGGTTTTCTGAATCTGAATCGTAATATGAATATAAATTGTTTAATTCATTTAAAAACAGTATTTTATATGTATGGTAGATGTACCTTTCTTTGCCATTTCAGGAATAATCTCCCCTGGACCTGTTGGAAAAGACAGCCCATTACCTTATCTGTAATGCTCAGTGGAAAGCATTTTTTACTTTATAAGCTTAACCAAAAATTACCATCCAAACATCAGCAACAGCACCATCTACAGGTTAGATTTAGGTTATTGCAATTGTGTGTATGGCATCACAATACCCTAATGCACCACATAGTTCTCCCTCTTCCCTCTAGATAGTCCTGTTCCTGTGGTTTGATTTTAGTGTTTGGTTATGCTTAACCATAAAGTAAGGAGACGTACTCAAAACCAGCAGTCTGGCAGAGGAGTAAGCTGAACCAGCTGCGTTGCTTATATAAGCAGAATACTCTCCCATATCCTCCTTCCTGACTTGCAGGATCTCCAGGCTGTGGCCGTCCCTCTCGGCCAGCACGTGGACCCGCTCTGAGGGTCGGAGCGGGTGGCCATCCTTGAACCAGTACACCCTGGGCTTGGGGAAGCCTGGAGCGTATATAACAAATACAAAATGTGTGTGTTTACATGCAAAGATCAATCAGCACGTTTGCTAGTGTGTTGTTCTGATATTTGAACCCACCCTTTACTCTGAGCTGCATCTTAGCGATGGGTGTGCCTGGACTGATGTGAGTGTCGTGGAGCTCCTCCACCACTTGGGGAAGCTGTTCGTCCTCCGCTACAGACTCAAAGGCTTCGGTTTCCCTGCTGAGAAATAACAGAGACGTGAGCAGGAGTGGCTGAACACATTTGAACAGTTTTAAACTGTATATATCCAGACAGGCTATTTGTAAATGGTAAAGGTACATTTCTTGATTCCTTGCAGTAGTGTTGCCTATGAGAGAAGTAGTTTGTACTAGGAGTGGAAATGTATGCCAGATACAGGTATTGCTGGCTTTAACCAGGTGAATTAATCACTGTCCAGAGACTCAGTGGTGAACTCACCCAGACACGTCCTTGGCACTGACGTAGGAGGACGTCTCAGTGGCATCAGCTGCGGTGTCATAATCAGAGCTGCACGACACTGCAGAACCACAACAGATGCATTTTACTACATTCCATGGGGGGACGATCACACACAAACCGATACACGTGCGCGTTTCACTCACTGTCGACCCTGAGTTCGGCCTTGGTGGCGGCGATGCCGGCGCTGTTCTCCGCCATGCAGCGGTACACACCCGTGTCAGTGGGCAATACCGTGGTGATGATTAACTGGTGACAGCCTTCCTGGTCCTCGTTGATCATGTAGTGGTCGTTCTCCTCCAGCAACTTGCCGTCCTTGAACCAGCAGACGCCTGGAGGTGGCTTGCCGATAACCACGCAGTCGAAGCTGACAGGGTACCCATCCTGGACGTCCTGGTTCTGTAACTCCGTCAGGAAGACTGGGGCGGCTGAGTTACGGGGACGAATAGGCACATAACACATTATGAGTTGCGATACGACCTGAACTGAACTCAGAGTCAGATGAATGCGGTGGCTGTGTAAATGTCAACATGAACAAGCATGGGTCACAAAAAACTACAGTGGATATGGTCATGGCACGCATAGGCCAACAAAGACACATGGATTGACGTGCTTGAGTACAAGCCGGATGGAGAATATGGATGAGGAGGTGGCGAGAGGAGAGCCGGACATAGTTTTCCTACCAGGGTCTCCAGTCATGAACGCAGGCGATTGCTTCTCTTGTGTGGGCGTCTGCGTGCCATCCTGCACGTAGGCCGTCTTCATAATGCAGAGCTCCACTTTGAGGGGTCCTGCTTCCAGGATGGCGGTCTGCACCGGGACCCCCTGCTCCGTGAACATCTCCTGGAACCTCCGCGCAGCCGCTTCCGCCTCCGCCCGGGACTGGAAGCGTATGTAGATGTAGCGCTCGTCCTCCCGGTACGAGCGCGGGTCGGGGGCGCGCAGCTCCCCTTCGTCGGCGCTGAGGAAAGACTCCTCCTCCTCGACGTCGGGCGGCACTCCGGTGCGTAACAGGCGCCGCAGACGTCTGCTGGCCTGCCGCAGAGACTCGTCCATCTCGCTGCCCGACGAGCTCTCGGGCTCGCTGTCGGCGCTGTAGCCCACCGTCAGGGGCCGCCGGCCGGATGACTCTCGCACCGTTCCCACCGTCACCTTGGCGCTGTGGGAGCTCACGCCGAACTTGTTGGTAACCTCGCAGGTGTAGACTCCCGTGTCCTTGATGGTGATGGCGGTGATGACCAAGGAGCACGTGCCGTCGTTGTAAATGTCGATGTGGTGGTGCTTGCCGTCCGTCAGGGGCTCGCCGTCCTTGAGCCAGCGCACCTTCTCCGGCCGACCTTCGGCCACGCACTCCAGGTGAATGGTGCCGTCGGGCTCTTTGGTCTGGTCTTTGAAGACCTCCTTGAAGACGGGGCGCATGTCTTTGCGCGCCTTGTAGCCCTTGAAGGCCGCTTGGATCTTGATGGCGGCCTCTCTCAGCTCAGGCTCGTCCTCTTTGCTGATCTCCATGATGCTGGATTCGTCTTGTGCGGACTTGACCGAGGTGACGGTCTTCACCTCGGCCTTCTGCTCCGTCACCTGGAGCTGGGCGTAGAACTTGTCGGTGGACAGAGTCTCTGCCTGGGTGGAGGAAGACACCATGGTCTTGCTGCTTCTCTTGAGATAGGACACAAGAGTCGGGCCACCCAAAATGGACTCGTCCTCTGAGCTGGTGCACACGTTGGACTCCGTCTTGTGGAAGCTCTGCTCTTTCTCCGACGACTCCATTTCTACTTTCTCAGCCGCCGCCTTCTTCTGTGCCAACTTGTCTTTGGCGCCCTTGCCGTCCTCTTCAGGCAGCTCAGAGATTGAGTCCAGGGTGGGCTCCCGGCTCATGCGGCGTTTCTTGGCCAAGGCTTCCCAAAGCTCGTGGACGTCGCCCTCTGTTGCCGCCTCTGGGGGCAGACTTGGCTGGCCACCTTCCCCGGTGTCTGCACCTATGACCACAGTAGAGCACCCAATAATGCTTTGTTAAGTGCAGACACATACACACACACGCACAATGGATACAAATTCCATATGTACATGTTCAACAAGTCCTCCGTTTATTTTAAGTACATTCTTCAATAACAAAAACACTCAAGTTCCTATTGATTACTGGTCAGATAATGGTTGATTGTCCACCCATACAGTTCATAATAAAACAACATCACTTGTCCCTCTGTGGTGATGTAGCATCTACCTCCAACCCTTCTACTTCTAGCACTCAGCACAGAGCAGACATACATTGTGTGCTGCCATCTTACCTGTCTGCAGGTCTGGGCAGGTCACTGGCTCGGACACCTTGACAGGAGACTCTGTAACAGTTTTATAAACATTAGCATGTCATGTACAAAATAGAGAATTAACTTCTATGTATAAGGTATAGTCAGCTGCAAGCTAAATGTAAGCTAATACACTTAAAATTCAACATATATCTCCTCGCATTTCGCTAGCTTACAGTTCTCTGTGCATGTTGAAAAAATGATATGATACTTCTACACAACCCTGGCTCTGTAAATTGGAACATAAACAAAGTGGCGAACACCGCTCGTATAAACAAAGCCGTAGTGCTACGCTTTACTTGACAATGCATTTCTATGTGTGAGGCGCTGCCCGCGGAGGACTGCGGAGTGATACTGTTTTGATTTGAGCTCTAAGTTAGCAAGAATGACTGACCATACCTTTAATGCCAAATGTCATGTACAATAAACGTGTCCCTCTGCAGCTTAACTGGCAAAAATCTACCAACTGTACCGATAACTAAGAGAGTCAATCTCACCAAGCTGGACTGTCTGAGGAAGCTGAACAGGCTCTCCAGTTCCAGCTCTGTTGATGGCTGCCACTCTAAACCTGTAGCCACTTCCTGGGATGAGGTTGTCCACTACAAACTCTGTGTTACGCAGTGGTTCTGAATGGCATGGCAGCCAGAGAGCACTGTCTGCCTGCCTCATCTCCAGCCTGTAGCCCAAGATAGGACTGCCTCCGTCATGTAGAGGAGTGAACCAGGACAGTGTGGTAGACTGCTCAGTCTTACTGAGGACCTCTGGGTCTTCAGGAGGATCGGGCACAGCTGTTGTGGAAGTAGGAGAAGAAAAGGACCATAAGAAAAGGACCATAATGGAAGATTGAAGGAAATGGCAGCAAACGAATGAAGCAGCCAGGTGTTATTTAATAGAACAACTGCAAATGGTTGCCAGACCGCCACACTCTAAAGTCAATTTTGTACATTATATTTATTTAAATATAACCATTATATAACTGTAGCATTATATTCACAGCAAGACAATTGCTTTGTGGCACTTTGACACAACTGCGTGACCATTGTCACTCAATTACCACAATGACAGCTATAAACAGGAGAGGAAGACACACTGTAATTCAGTGTACAGTGTGTATTCTAACAGTCCTTACTGATGACGGTGAGAGTGGCTATGGAGAGAGCATCTCGTGCTGCGAATGTGATTTCCTGCGGTGGCATGAGAGGGGTCTGTCTCAGGATGAGGTGGTAGAGACATCCGTCGGCCCTCATGCCCCAGGTGTCGCTGGCCTTAAGCTCGACGCCGTTAGCATACCAGGCAACCTCCGACACAGGGATACGCTCATTCAGCTCAACGCAAAACTCAACCTTCTCTCCAACTGTAGCCACCTGGTCCTCCAGACCGTTAATGATGTTGAGCTGCCAGCCTAGATACACAAACAGTATATTAAATTACCTTTGTCTTTACAGCATTATACATGCATTACATAAGCTATATGACATTAAAGGCCCTGTACAGACACGCAGGTGAGCTATTAAGACGAATAGCTCTCTGCTCGGAATAAAGCTGAGCAGGGTTTAGCAAACAGGGCTTAGTGATAGGTAAGTTAATGGGGGACTCACCCTTGACTGATTGATCAGTTAGCAACAGTATCTACGGGGGGCAGGGCTTAGCGATAGGTAAGTTAACGGGGGACTAACCCTTGACTGATTGATCAGTTAGCAACAGTATCTACGGGGGGCAGGGTTTAGCGATAGGTAAGTTAACGGAGGACTCACCCTTGACTGAGAGCTGTGCAGACGTGGACACTGAACCAGCCTGGAAGGTCACTGTGCAGCTGTCCTCCACATGCAGCTCCTTCAGCAGGAGCAGGTGGCGACGGCCGCTCTCGAAGGTCACTATCTCAGCGTTGGGAGACTCCACCACTGGTCTGCCACTGAGAAGCCAGCGGCAGTCTTTGGACTCGGGACGGGACAGGGCGCACTCAAAGAGCGCTTCGCCACCGTCAATGGTTTCCATATTCTCCAGGCCCTGGACAATGTCTATGGGTTTAGCTGAATAAGGAGGGACAACAAAAGATGATGTTACCATACAAATGTAACAATGATGACAATAACAGCTCTCGTTGATGATAAAGGAGATCATAATAATGTATGATGATTGATTGAAACTGGTCCATATGAAGCGCAGCACAAAATACGAATACTGCTGCTTCAGTTAAGACACACTCCTCGATCACTGTTTTGATTTGAAACTCCACAAGCACGTGACCCTCCAAATGCGCAGTGGCTAGGAATCCCTAAAGCACTACATACTCTTACCGTCATCTACCCCTCCCCACAATAGTGTTAACGAAAACTTAACAGTGAACATTCAGTATATCACACAGTTTAAAAGTGTATCCTCAACAAATATCTAAATAGGGACATGTTCCAGGCAGAGGATAGTTAACATTGTGGCTACAGACAGGTAGCTGCTGATGGTGAATAAACCATTGAGGCACTCTCTCCGATGACTCATCCATTTCTTATTACTGTGCATATCTACAGAACATAGCATAACTGCTGCAAACCCAAGTAGATCCAACAGGCCCTACTGTATCAGAGTCAGACTTAAAGACCCCTCATGGGTTTCAATGGGGGAGAGGGCTGCCCCAGTGAAGCTTTAAGCCCTTTCCATGTGGAAGGCGGCTCACCTTCCACATGCAGGGAGGCAACCGTGCAGGTCCCTTCAGCCTCACAGCAGTATGTGCCCCCGTCCCCAGCAGACACGTGGCTAATGTACAAGCGGGCCACATTCCAGTCCTGCTCCACAACCACCCTGCGGCCATCAGCGTGCAATGGCCGCCCGTCTTTGCTCCACTGGGCCTTGACTGGCCTGGAGTACTGGCAGATGAACTCGGCCGGCTGGTCTTCACCCACCCACAGGTCCTCCATCTCGCTCACCACTTCAACCGTGGGATCTGAGGGCGGAGTCAGGGTTCGTCATGGGAATTGGGTGGGGGAGCTCAAGGCCGTAACACGCCGGGACATGCGCTGGACATGCCAGATGAGAGGTGGGCTGAAAACCATTTGTCTGCCAGACGGTGCCAAATCATTAGCGGCGATTAGACCAAAACAACCAATTGATAGTGATTGACCACCTGGCTTCAACCCATCACTCCAAGACCACAATGACCCGGATGAAGGTTTGTTCCCAAACTTGTACTTAGAGGCGGAGCGTGCAATATCAAGCACATTTTTCCAGGCTACTGAGTGACCTCTCTGGTTTCGAGATGGGGGAGGAGGGGTGTGGGTCAAACAGCCCAACTATCAAGGGTCATGGTCACTAATGATAGCCCTTAGGTGGGTAGGGTACAGATACTTAGAGGGTAAAAGTCAAAAGGTTAGAAGTTTTAGTGTTTGCAGATCAGGGGCGAGTTTAGGTGAGCGTGAGGAGAAGGATGGATGATCAGACAAGTGGATGGGTGGAGCAGCACTTCCCTAACACCACACCACTACCTCTAGTCAGTCTGTGACTTTCTGTCTACAGCTGTCTCATAATGGAAACTACTCATCACCAAAACCAAACCGGATTCTGTTATCCTTGCAGGAAAAGTATTTAGGCTACATTGTTGTCTATTTAATCAAATATTCACATTAATCTAATAATTATTAATCAAACTTACTACAAAGGAATCATCAGAAGAAATACACAACACTAGAATAACCAATTCTGTCAAACTTAAAAGTAAATGTAAAGTTTGACCGTTCTTGTTGGAATATCAGATATTCTTCTTTACCGTGGTGCTACACCCAGCTGTATATACTGTATGACTCAAAGCACATGGCGTGGAATGTTCATATGCTGTTGTTATTGATTAAATGTGCCTACTCATGCACTGATGAGACTCATACATCACAAGCTAATCAACGTTTTGTCCTGTCCCACAGAAGGAGCTCTTTTATGGACCACTGCAGATTCATTACAATACATTGCAATTGTATTGTATTGAACTATTAATGAAAGCACCAAAAAAGTGTAAAGGCTCAAATATTGCTATTACATTAACTGTTACATTGCATTGTAATGTAATAGTCGGTCTTAGGCTATGAGAAAAAAAAAAGCCAATCATTATTAACAGCTTATAACATTATTATAAAGAGAGTAGAGTAAGTATATTTTGCAGAGTCTAAAGAAAAGAGCACTCCTTTAAGGCTGCTAACGTCAATATTTCTAGAAGCTACTTCATCAACTCCTACCCTGATACCTTTAACTAAGAGCTTGGCTGTTGACAGCACACTGCCGGCTTTGAAAGTGACCGTGCCAGAGTCGTCTGGCGCCAGGTTCTTTAAGGTGAGCTTGTGGATGTGGCCCGGGCCCACTCCTATCTCACTGAAGGAGCTGTGCTCCAGCAAGGTTCCATCCAACCACCACTCCGCCTCACCCGCTGGCCTGCCAGACAGCTGGCAGGAAAAGGTGGCCCGTTCACCAACAAAGACGTCGATGGTTTTAAGACCAGACACAACGAGGACTTCTTTCACTGTAAAGTGAAGCATACACACACCGCCCACCAACCCCCATCCCCACCACAAACACACACACACACACTCATATTCTTAATAGTCTTACTGCGATTATTTTACACACACATCCAATCGCTTATTCGTGAAAAGTCAATCATTTAAATTGACCGTAAATATGAAATGATACACAATTCACTCAAACGTGAAAAGTAGGGCAAACCATTAAATCATTATAACAAAGGAAGTTGCAGCAAACAACATTTAAATACTGTAGTGTACATCGTTAAATTTGGAAAACCTTTAGGTAATTACTCATTATCAACTATCCATTGTGTTTTCAATCAATCTTCATGCTTATCAAGACTACTTTGATCAAGCATGAACACACTACCCAAGAATGCAGTCAGGATAGACATAATCCTAAAATAACAGATTTGAACTGAGCGGGAGACAAACCAGGGACGGACACAACACTGCCGAGGTAGGCTACCTTGCACTGCCAAAGAAGCCGTGGTGAGCTGGTCTCCAGTATCACAGGTGTAGAAGCCGCTATCTTCAGGCCCCAGGCTCCATATACGGAGCTCGCGTACGCACCCTCCCTGCCACATCTCATGCTTGTTACCAGGCCGGAGGACCGTGCCCCCCTTGCGCCACTCAACACTGGCGCCTGCTTTAGATATCTCACAGTGCAGTGTAATATCATCGCCTTCTACAGCCTCCTGGTTCGTGAGCTCTTTCTTGAAGAACACCGGGGCACCTGGTGAGAATTCACAATGAGAGAATTGAAAATGATTGAGAAATTTGATGAAGATTGGGATGAGAGATTGAGGACAAATGGGGCAATGATTTATAAAAATCGGTCTGCTTGATACGTAACAGTGAGTGACAGGGTGCATGTTAAGAGGCTCATTCACGAGTGCTGATGCAGGTTCATTCCAGTTCTATCTTCGGTCTTGAATCTGATCAAAAGGACCTTGTCTACGGTAGGTGTGGGTCTTTACCTTCCACAGTCAAGGTGACATCGCACTGTTCATCCCCTGTATCACAGGAGTACACCCCGGAGTCTTCAGGGCCCAGGTTGTGGATACGCAGCTGATGGGAGGCTCCGCTCTGCCTAAGATCGTATTTGGGGCCTGCTTTGATGGCCGAGCTGTTCCTGATCCAGGTGACAGTGGCTTTTGGGTCAGAGACGGTGCAGACCAGGGTGACCATTTCACCCTCAAGAGCCACAGTGTTGGGTGGCTTCTCTAACACTAACACTGCAGATATGGGAAACGTAGGACTCATGTCAGTGATGTTATGTGTTATGCGTTAGTGTTACAGTATGTGTACATTCTGTTTATTTCTGTAGAAAATGCCTTTTCTGATTTGTGTAGATAGAAACACAGTTTCAGCTTCAACTATGCAGTATATTACACATCTAAATCTAACGCATGTTTTTTGATCAATTTAAATGCATTGACGCTATAGCGTGTTTTCATGTTCAGATTTTAGTTTAGTTATTATGTTACAATACAATGCAATTGTATTAAAATGTCAAACTGGCCAGACAATATCTTAGGTTAAAGGGTTATCTACCAAGGAGAACATAGGTACACTCTTCATCTGTGTTCTAGCAACTACAGGACCCCAAATTTCCACCTCAGTTCACTGTAATGTTTGAATGACACCTGTGTATGTGGTGGAAAGGGGAGGGGTAGAGGATGGTGTAAGCTACTCAGCATTCAGATAGGGGAATGCATGTGCCTTTAAAGGTTTAAAACAAAACATTTGGGTTCCACGTGGGTAATTCTGGACACTAATCAAGGACCCCTTTTTTATGGGCATTTATGTTTTTCATAACAAATGCATCAAAATGAATGGCCTTAAATGGAAAACATGTTTAAGAGCGGTTAGGATGAAAAGATGGTGATGGGTGCCAGCCGATTTCCATTTGCCAAGCCAAAGCCGTTGTTGGACAACGAGGGAGTCCATTACCTTTGGGCTTCTCTTCTACCAGCAGACAAGCCACACTCTTCTCCTCTCCCACTACGAAGGCCACATCCCCTGACTCATCCGGGGTGACCATCTTCAGGGACAGACGATGCACTCTGCCCCGAGTGCTCATTTCATTCAGCTCATTATTCTGGAGCAGGTTGTCGCCAAGCCACCAAGCCATGTTGGTCACCCCCGAATGGGACAACTCCACCTCAAAGACAGCGTCCTGGCCCGTGGTCACAGTGCTATCACAGAGCGCTCGGGTGATGCGCACGCGCTCTGAAGTTAAAGGGCATGATGAGTGGTCAGTGATCGGATCTGAGTGGGCTTCTCAAAAGGCATCAGAAAGAGTGCATCTCACATTCAATAGTTATACAATACTATATATAGTTTGCAGTAGGTAGATATATAGCACAAACTAAAATGTCAATACATTTACTGTATCCTTTATTTCCTCCCCCAAATGTGTACTTTGATTTGATGTAGTAACACACTTATTACCAGTAATACTACCAAATCGGCACTGTATACACCTATGGAATCCAAGAAGGAAAAAGAATCATCCATGAAGATTGAATCCATTGCTTGATGATAGGATGACGTTAAAGGAAGAAACAATCAGGTAATGCTTGGCTTGGTTACCTTTCACAGTCAGGGTAGCAGTGCTCTGCTTGTCCCCCGTATCGCAGGTGTACTCTCCAGCATCTTCCAATCTCAGCTTGTGCACCACCAGGGTACAAACAGAACCTCTATGCTCCATAGAGTACTTCTCGCCCTGGCTGAGCAGTATCGAGCCCTTCCTCCACATCACCCTGCCATCAGGGCAGGAGGTCTCACAAGTAAGGGTGGCTACGCCTCCTTCTACCGCCTCTTGACTCTCCAGCTCCTTCTTGAACACCACAGGAGCCGCTGCCAGAAAGACCAGCAGAGGTTAGGTCATGTGTGCTAACCTAGCTCACCTTTAGCACGGACACCACTGCAAAGCTAGAATCAAAGGAAATATTCAGGTTTTCAACACTGTACTTACAATGCCACCATTCCAAATCATCAAGAAGCGTAAAAGAGAACACTGCTCTATTAATATCATAATTTATAGGATCTAATCTAATGTAAAATATAAACGCATAATGAACAACACCAATACATCAATGAGAATAACAAATAGATATAATAAAACACTGAGGAAATGAGAACAAACTGTACTACAAAATGCACAAGAGCATTCACAAGCATCCAATATGCAGGACACTTTCAGAAAGTCAGAAATGTTCAGAAACGATGGAAATCCAGCAAGGGAGTTGAAGATGACTTTGAAATCAACAGGAGAACAGAATTAAACCTCGTCACCGAAGAGCGAGAAGGGGAGATTTCCCTTACCTCTGACCGTCACACAAGCGGTGGAAGTGTGGCTACCCACTGTGAAGGTAACCGTGCCCGAGTCAGCCTTGCTGACGCCTCTCAGCGTAAGGCTGTGCACCCTGCCCTCTGTCCGGATCACGTTCATCTCATTATTCTGCAGAGGGACATCCTGGAGCTTCCACTGAGACAGGGGTGCCTCCGCATGAGAAACCAGGCACTCAAAGTGGACATCTTCCCCTTCACACACCACGCAGCTCTCCAAGAATTTCACTATGGTGATCTCCGCCTCTGTTTGAGAAGTTCATTTGAGAAGTCATTGAAGCACATGCTTAAAAAAAAAAAAAAGCTCAAACCCGATTGGTGGTGATCGGACTTTATGTTGTGCTCAAGTCCAGAAAGACAAAGTGATGCTTTGTTAATGTTAATGCAGGTGAATTAAGTCGATGCAGTGGACATACATCATAAAGATGAGACAACATAAAGGTGCATGAGTGAACAGTTAGGAAGTGTGAACCGAAGTAAGGAACAAGCCCGTTAAGACATCACAACCATCAGTAGCGGTGAGGAGAATTCCCTTATAAGGATCCTTAGAGTGAAAGGTTTGGGTTCATGCTCAAGGGTTCTTTATTAAAGTCTCATGAGGATCAGGTCAGAAAGGTTGGAGTGTAAGAAACGATTTAGTGAATAGGAAGAATTGGTAACGAATGGGGGGTCCTGACTGAAAAACCCCTACCCTTCACAGTGAGAACAGCTGACGTCTCCTGGCTGCCCGTGTCACAGGAGTACTCCCCTGAGTCAGAGCCCTGTAGGTTAAAGATGACCAGCTCCACCACTGCCCCTTTCTGTTTCAGCTGGTACTTGCTGCTTGACTCCAGCAGCGTGTCACCACCAAGCCTCCAGACCACACTGGCTCCTGCCTTCGTGGTCTCGCACCGGAGGATGGCTGTCTCTCCAGCCTCCCGCTCCAGGCTTACTAGTGGCGTCTTAAAGAAGACGGGCTGGGCTGAGGGAGCATAAAAGCGAGATGGAACGTGAGCAAACCGGAGTGAGGAGAAACCTCGGAAAACGGAAGAGCTCCTGTACACGTGAGTAAGAGGGCCTACCCCTCACTGCTAGTTCTGCACTGGTTTGACTGTCACCGCTGTCGCATATATAGGTGCCAACATCTTCTAGGTCCACATCATGGATTACAAGAGAGGCACTGTGGCCTTCCTGACTGATGCTATACTTGGCACAAGGGCAAAGGCCCAGCTCTCCTTTTCTCCACTGCAAGGGCACCTCGGTCTTCGAGAGCTCACAGTGCATATTCACGTTGTCTTCTTCATCAGCCTCCTGGCGCTCCAGTTCTTAAAATAAATACCAAAGTAAATACCATTGCCAGAGCTGACGAAGGAAAATAAAGAACCAATGGTGGTCATCTACAGCACTGTGCGTGAAAGACAACACGTTAGGTTGACCGAGCGTTATGGTGAAGAAGACAAGACGACCAGTGGAATAATAGTCTCCCTACCGCTGACTGTGAGAGAGTAAACGTTTTCTGCACCCTCGTAATAGCACGAGACTTCAGTATCTCCGGGTTTAAAGATCTCCAGCTCGTAGCTGCGTCCTGTTTGATTGATCTGGTGCTTCTCGCTAGGTTTTAGCACCAGAGTTCCCTTCTTCCACTCCACAGGGAGCCCTGATTTATAGAGCTCACATTAAAGAGAAACACTACCTCCTTCATCAACCTCCTGGTTTACCAGCTTACGACTACGAATATAATGAAGAGAGCTAGGATCACAGAGGTTGATTAAAGAGGTTAGTTGTCAAGAAGACCTGCAGGATTCATGCTTTGAAAACAGGTGAAGACAATAGAATTTTATTAAAAATGTCGTAGGCCTCATCAATTTTCTCCCCGATGATTTTTTAAATTTGCGAATAAACGATAATACCCACCAATACTTTATTATCCAGAATAGACAAGACAAAATGCATAGTCCGCACATGCTTGAACATAACATTAAGTGCAAACAGGTGAATGCTAAATGGACCATTTTTCGTGAGGGCGTAATGCAACAAAGAACGCAAACAAAACTGACCCTGAAAAGTTGACACCCACAATTCCAATTAGAGAATTCAGAAGAAGCTTTTAATTCAAAGCATCTTAAAATTAGTACAATTTGAATTATTATAAGGAGCAGATAGGGGCATAGCATTTTGGAGCAAGATGCATGACCCCTAACCTTCTGACTGGGAGATGAACACGAAGACCACTAGACTACCATGGCTGCCCCTAACCTTAACATCCCATGCAGGTATCCTCCGTACTGCTCCACAACCTCTATATAAGGGCAATATGACAAAACGTTTACAGCAGTGTGCCACATACGCCGAAGGGCTCAACACAATCAATCCTAGGTCACCTTCACAACCACATCCATGACACAATCACATCCATCAACAGTGGACATATTTGATCATCGTCCAATTTTTAGAAGCAGTTTAGCCTTCAGTTTAAAATAAATTATTATAGTCTTCAAGTAAGAGGCATATGCCTCAAATGTTTCCCATCTTTCCTGCATCAAGACTGGCTAAAAACATGGACACTCCCTTGAGACGATACAGTTGCTAAATAAGTCAAGCGCATATACAGTATATGACTGCATCTGCTAGCTACTGAAATGGGATTTAAATGTTATGATAAACACATCATCATACTAATGTTTGCTATTAAAGGCAGAAAAGCTCCAGTAATATAATGGAAATAGCAACACCCAGTACATTTTAAAAACTAAATTGTAGAGAAAATGAGCAATGTCTTTATGTATAACCAGCAGCAACAGCTTTTTACTTTAGCTGTCAGCACATGTACAGTACAGTGGTTGCTATAACTTTACATGCATATGATGTTATTGCAGAGGTAAGTGTATTGGCTACAGGGGATCTCCATATAATGTGTGTGTGTGTATGAACCTAAGAACTGTTTCCGTTGTCTTCTACTGTGTTTTTGCTCTGATTTCCCCATCCTGCATTTCTGTCCTCATTGCTTTGATTATGTGATTAGTTAGCGTGTCTCCGTGTGTGTATTAAAGCCTGTTTGTTGGTTGCTTTTTGTCAAGTAACTCTACGTGTTCATTTCTCATTGCTGGTCCTTTACTTAAATGAGGAATTTAATACTTAAAAAGAGCTCAGAACCTAAAGGAGCAGTTCCCGTGTTCTAAACATGAAGCCAGAGAACAGCTCTTATCATCGTATACCTTCTGCTGCCACTTTGGTCCACTGCTTCTTAGGTTCTTGATCGGCAGTTACTACAGCAGTAGTCTTCACTGTTGTGACACAAAACAATGGCTTCAACTCCTACAGTTATAGGTGACATATAGGCCTAAAAGGCAAGCAGACTAATAAAGCCGCAAGAATATAAAAGATAACAGATATCGACACCACAAATACCACAGTGCAGACATTCAACACACCAGCATGTTGACAAAGCTAGCCCTCGAGCTTGTGACAAAATAAATATAGAGCAAGCCTATACTCAACAGATAACAAATCTCTGCATACACAATTCATTTATCACATGCATTAACGATGAGCAAGCTAAAATAAGATATAATGCCACAAAGATGCTATTGATTGAAACAGCCTTATTTAAAAAGCAACAAACAGCTTTGGTTTAACTTGAAATTCATTAAGAAGCGACAATGAAAATGATCATCTTAATCTACAATTGGTGTGCTTTGTAGATACAGTCTCACAATACAATGCAGTGCTTATCTGACAGGACTGACTCCAACAACAGCCAATAACAGCCATGCCAACAGAGCTGCAGCTATTTCACCCTACCTTCACCTCCCAGTATAGACTCAGGTTTCTGGGGTTTCTGTGTAGGACTTTCCTCAGTAGTTGGAAGTTTAATAGCTAGAAAAGTAAACATAATGTCAAGGCCAAAATTAAATATTTTAAGATTCTATACAGCTACAGTACATACCTATATTTAACATAATTGGTCTGCCACTACAGTGAACATATTGTAGGTATATATGCAATTGAAGCCTCAAAACAAAACAACCTGCTGGACATATTTGCTCCAGAGCAGTGCCTTAGCCAAAGAAACAATGTTCTTAACAAATAGCATGTGTGAGATAAGTGTAAGGCAAGTCGTCGAAAAGAACATCTACTGCCACAGAAGACATGGAAAGCAAAGGTGCTTGTCCAGCTGATTAATAAAATTTACTTAAACAAGCATGCAGTAGTGCAGCAGTACAGAAAATAATTTATAATACATATTATTATAAAAATATAATAATCTCTATATAATGTCTATATTTTTTAAATGAACCCTGGGACAATTCACAATATATAGAATATAATCCAGTAAGGGTTATCAAACATTAGGTAGCCTTTTGCTTTTAAATGGTCTGGTGTAGGCCTACCATACATCAAGTTAATGCATCTGCTGTTTACCTCCTACTGTTTCAACTATTTCCTGTCTCTTGGATTTGTCTGAAACAGAAACTACTGATGCAGATTCAACCTTCTTAGCTGCAACAGAAATTGGTAAAAATAT
>JAODLL010033767.1:4926-22526 GCA_026546735.1 Forbesichthys agassizii | reverse complement strand
TGATTAAACTAGATGGGTTCTTCTTTCTCCGTGGGTAGAGTGTCGCCCAGGTGATCGGAGTTGCTGGTTCGATTGCTAACTCCAATTGTCAGTAATTTGTCTTTGAGCAAGACACTGCTCCCGGTGGTTGTATGGTGCCTCGCATGGCTGACAACTACCATCGGTGTGTGAATGGGTCATACAGTTGCTATGAGTAAAATTTACACTGAATGTCATGGCATTGATACCTGCCAGGGGGTGGGAGGGGTGTGTTATTCATGGCGGAGCTCCGACTGTGTGATTTCAGCCCTCTGTCTCACCCAGGCCCTGTTTCTATAAGGTGGTCCATGAGAGATTAATGACTTTAAAGATAATAGTACTTAAGTTCATTCACCTCTCCCCTTCTATGTGTTCAACCTGTCATGTCTGCCATTTTTCTCTCTGCCTCTATTTCTCCAAGGTCAGTATGGGTGATTCATTAGTGCATATGTGTTTTTCCCCACTGATGGCCACATTTTTAAGGTAGATCTTTGGATCACTTTCTCTGCCATGCACACCTGCACAAACAACGTCTGGTTAACTACAACACAGGGCAGAAATGACTCACTCTGGGCATAACATATCGACTTAGAACTAAAATAACAAATTTAAATAATGGAAAAAACTACAGTATTGTAACATTTGGGTAAACGTTTGCTCTACCGGTGGATTTCAAACTTTGAAACAAAACTCAAAATGTTTTTATATATACACTGTAAATATGTAAATATATATACAGTACACTGTACTGTATACCATTGCAAAATATATGCACATTTTATAAAAATACATACAATCTTGCAAGCTTCAGTTTGACTTCACCTTAATAATCAGTTTGGAGAGCTTGGATACCGGTAACCCTTGTGTGTCCAATCAGCATCGTACTGATAGCTACGGGCATGGTTTAGGTGTGACAAAGGAAACTTGAAACAACTCAAAAACGACAATGGAGGGTCCAACAGAGGCTGAACTGCAGGGTTTAGCACTTTCGCGTTGTATTCATTTTCCCGCTTGTTCGGGGCCATACCCAAACCAAAATGTGTCATGTACTGACACATTTTGGGATAAGACTTGCATAGTCTGGCAAATCAGCCTGACATTAGCCAATATTTCTCAGTTGAGTGGGTCATCTGAGCTAATTTTATCCTTTAAATTGAAAATGGAGCAATCATTTTCCAAAATGGTCCCTTCTCACTCATCAGATGAAATGAAATAAGCGTTAATAGCTTAACTTCTTAACTCTGAATTTCAAGAGAGGTTGGCAGCCTTTTTCATTAACTTTCATTGATTCAGACATTAATTTGCTTTTATATTTGCTATTAGCAACACATTCAGACTTTGCTTATTCAGCTTGATGAACATGCTGAATAAGACGGGTCCGTCCATGTTTTTGAAAAGTTTGAAAATATGACAATTTACCAGTAGGAAACAAACACAGACTACTAATCACACAAAAATTGACTAGGCTGGAAACTATAACCGAACGTTTGCTGTGCTACTTGTAAAATGCAACAATTTATTACACTTTCTATGGCAGAGGTAGTTTTTTTTTCTCAGTCAATATGATGCACAAGTCTGATGTGTTATTTGGAAGCTCTATAATTTATGTGAATGATACCTTTAGATGACTCAGTTCTTGAAATGCAAGCCCAATAATAGCAACCTAGACCTGCACTTATCATTGAAAGGCCACACAGGAGGAAGAGCAACTGTTTTCATTTTGGCCAAAGCTAGTTTCTTGTAATGGATTTTACCCTCCATTGCTTCTTTTTGTGTGAAGCGGCTCCCCAAGGCAATATTCTGAGGGTTTGTCCCATGGCACATGTATAAGGAACAAGCCGGATAGGTGCCCTTTAAATTATTTATTGAGTCATACTTTTAGGCCCATGCCATTTTGAATATTGTACTGTACCAAATGAAAGTTTTCGACTTTGTCCAAAATGAGATTAATGTCTCCTAATATTATTAAGCCACTCTTGGCATTTTTAAATATTCATTTCACAGCCTCATTCTGTGAGAGAGAGAGAGAGAGTACGCATTCTGGTCAAGTTATGCACTTGACTAGCTGGTAAGAGAGAGAGAGAGAGTTCACGTACATGTTTTCATTTTAAATAATTTGATATGGTACAACGTCATTTCTCACATGTTGGGCACAAAAGACTGCTTTGTCTTATTTTGAACCTTTCAAAAGAAAGATGGACCACACAGAAGTCTTACATTAAAGAGGGGATTTTTCTGCATACAATTCCCTGTCTTACACACTACATTAATATATGGAGACACACCCAAACACACAACTATACTACATGCACATACACACTACAGGCAAGTAAGGACCTGAAAATATCAAAGTGCTGCAAAACCCATCTCAGAACTTATCAAGGATTGTGAGTATTTAGAGGAGAAGGAATTAATAATAGAGATACTATCTTAGACATCTGGTACACCTTTACAATGGGAGGTCATAAAACTAACTAGAAAGTGCGAAAATAACCCTTTACATGACAGAAGTCTGTGGGAAATCACGAATAGGCTCTTGGATACTGTTCAGATGCACCATCAAGATTATTATACAGCTCACAGAGACCTGACCACTAATAATCCACACATTGACCCTCTGTTCTTTCCTTCAATACAAACTACACACACAGTATGCATTATCATGTACTGAAGTTGTTCAATTTCCCTGCGTCAACTATTGTTTTCATCTCCCTGTGTCCCTCTGGAGAGACTAGCGGGACACTGCTTGATCTGTGTCCTAAATTACCTTCGTGAAATCTGTGTGACAGGAACATTACAAAATGTCACCTACCCCAAGACATTGCAGAGTGGCTCTCCTCATTAAAGATCTCATAGTCTCAGACCATTGTCTTCCCATTCCACCTACAGCACAGCTGCACACTTAAAGATATAATCTGTTATTGCAAGCTAAATGTAAGCTAATACACTTTGTCAAATATCTCCCCACAATTCGCTAGTTTACCTTTCTTGTTAAAATAATAATCCGGTACATCTACACAGCCCTGGCTCCGTGAATAGGAACATAAACAAAATGGCGAACACCGCTCAAAACAATAAAGTTGTCGTAGTAATGTACTACGCTTTGCTTCACAATGCATTTCAATGTGTGAGGCGGCGCTGTGGAGGACCGCGCAGCGATACTTTTTTGATTTGAGCTCAAAGTTAGCAAGCTTTCCCGAGAATGAGTGACCCTGCCTTTTATTGTAATACAGTGAGCTGGGAGTCTCCACTATGGAAACTGAGGAATGCAGCTTTATCATTGCTTTTGTGCAGTGATTGTTATAAAGACCAGCATTGTGCAAGAACTATTTGACTCTAGTTGCCATAATGCCATAGTTTTTAAGACAATTTTTCATAAGGTAGGGAAAGTCCAAATGCTTTAGGGCATCATGTATCAAGTTATCCATATACTATACGTCATCAAGTTGGAGAAACTCTTTAATGGAACTTTCCAACATGTTCAGGTGCTAGTGTTTCTTTATTTACGCTAATACATTTGAGAGCTCCCCGGTTCTCCTATTACCCGAAGCCAGTAGTAACAGCTTACAGTAAATCACATTGGTAATGTGTAGAGGAGTGGGTGTTGGAACATGAATAATATTTTATTCCCCTGCAGTCACAGCAATATAAGTATTTTCTCTTTAATTTTACCAGAAAATAATATCTTCTTTTCCTTCTTAATACCTTATCTATCTGTAAAATCAGTGTTATTTTATAAAAATGTTTGCTGTTGCCTAAAACCAACACTGTACTACTCACAAGTTCATACTGGACCATGACTTGTATACAGTCAACAACTCATGTTCAGTTTTTGAATCTTTGATCAAATACACTCAGATCTTACTTTGAACAATTTGATCCGTATTACAGTAATGCACAGGCCAGATCGAACAAGCCTGGAAGAGATGGATCATTTATTGCAAATGCACACAGCAGCTGCCAGTTGTCTTGTTAAAATGGATATAGTTTTATAGGCTTTTGTACATTTAATTAATTAATGAGTCTATGTGACGTGTGTAAAAACATTGCACCCTTATTTCACTAAGATCATATTGGCATGGTGAAAAATGTATGCCCATGAGGGCAGGCAAAAGACAAAATGCAGGATGGCAAAAAAGGTTCAAAGCAAAAGGTTTAATAACCAAGGCAACTTACGGGGTAGAAACACTGACAAACAAAAGAGTCCCACTCACAATAACTGACAAAAACAAAAGAGACACGAGACACGGTTTAAATACAGGAAGACAAGACAGACCATTGGATAACGTCAACGAGGAACAGATGCAGCACATCAGACAAGATTAACCAGACAGGGAGTGAGAGGAACACGGGCCTGACACAAGGCAAACAGAGTAAGACAGGACTAGAAGAGAACGTGGATCACGAGATATTACACCATCTACTTAGTTTCTGTAACTAGGTAGGACAAAACACCATAGAAGGCTATTACACCAAAACAGACAGTTGACGGAAGGTTCTGTCAGATTCAAAAAAATGCTCAACTGTTATTGGAGGACATGCAAAAAGGGGCGGGGCTTGGGAAAGGTCATTTAACACACCTAAAAAAAATGCCCGGGTGTTCAAAGATGGCTACCAAGTGGCGAGGCTTGCCTATAATGACGTTGCCTGGGATCCAGGCAGGCTCCTCCCACACCTGAGGCACGATATTACAGATATAACTCAATCAAATCAATGACTATACCTTTAATCTATTGTTTGAGCCACAATATAACAGATAAAACTCAGTCCAAAAACTATACCTTTAATCTATTGTTTGAGGCACGGTAGAACAGATATAACTCAAATCAATGACTATACCTTTAATCTACTGTTTGAGGCACGGTATAACAGACAAAATCTCAAATCAAGAACTATACCTTTAATCTATTGTTTGAGGCACGGTATAACAGACAAAATCTCAAATCAAGAACTATACCTTTAATCTATTGTTTGAGGCACGGCATAACATATGGATTAGCCAAGTGACAATGTTGATAATTTGTTATAGTGAGTGTCTCAATGGTGTATTCAGTTGGGTCACAGGCACCATTGACTTATTGCAATCCTGATAATAACGGTTGCTCAGGTTGACAGAATGACAGCAAATGTTGAGAGAATAGCTTGGCAATATGATCATTCTGCATGCAGTAGCCTAATAAACATGCATTTATTACATAATTAAGATTGTCTAGGAGCAGTTATTTACACACTCACATTTTCATTAAAATAAAAATAATTAAAAGATCATTTTTTTTGCAAACTGAACCTCCACGGCCTTGGCATATTTCATGTGAAGAACATGTGAAATAATAATAAATATTATTATTAATATTATTATTATTATTATGAAATGTCCTTAGCAACACCTGATGTCCCAGAAACAAAGCAGCTAATGTCCCACAAACAAAGTGATTATTATAAGACTACTACGCCATAGGGTAGATTAATGTTTAGCATCAGTGATCACAAGGCACTATAGCGCTAAATAAATGCTTGGGCACTCTTATACATTTGTCATTAGATGTGCTTCGGGAACGTGCAATTCCAACGAGTCAGACTATAGTTTAGGCTACATGGTACCGTAGAGCAGGGAGCTCGTCCTATTTTCAAACCAGAAGACACCGTTGGCTAAATTAAAATTACGGTGGATTAAAAGATTGTGGGAGTCTGCTGAACTGAACGTGAACAACATCAACAAAAGATGTTCCACAAAAAAAAAACAACATACTATTTAATTGAATAAGGGATAATAATAATAATAATAATAATAATTAAACACGTTATGTTGGCTGTATATGGCCAAGTATAAAATATTTACATCAAACACAGTAGAACATTAACATTAAATTAGCCTTAATAATAACGTTTCTTATGTTTGGGGTCAATTAAACCCCAGAGTTTAGACATTTGAAATTGGACAAATCTGAACAGCTAAATATATGCTTATCATTTCAATAATAAAGTTTTACACAGGATATGAAATGAAATGCTCAAAAGCATATTTGATGTTGACATGGCTGGCAGCATATAAGGTGGGACCAGCAACCAATTTGATGGCATTTTATAAGATACCATCTACCACCTCTACCACCCAATTTCATCAAGCAGAGGAGATTTTCCCAATTTATAGCTAATTGGGTCACTCGTTCTAGCTGGACTATTGGGTTGGTTGGGACTGAGAAACATTGTGGGGTCAACTTAGAAGGATTCACTCTTGTAAGTATTTAGTGTCCTCCACATTATTCTTAATTTCAGAACATCCTAATCACTTTCACTGCTGTTAAACATTTTTCCAGAACCTTAGCAACAGAAGACCTACAGTATTTCAAGTTAACATCTTCAAAAGCAAAGCAAACCAGATTGAAAATGATCACAAGGCTCTTTTCTCCCATTATTATGCTAAACCACTCTATTCCCTTAACACATGTTGTGTGTGTGGGACATCATCACCCAGTTTCCCAATAGAATCCACATTATTCACACTAATATATAGAGAGAGAGTGCTATTTTCCTTAAAATAATCTAGAACACCTGCATGAAAGACTTATCTTCTTCACAAAACGTATACAACTCTGTTAAACATTGGGAATAGGTGTTTGTGTGTGTGTGTGTGTGTGTGTGTGTGTGTGCGTGTTTGTGTTGATTGGTGTGTAGGTGGAGGGTGTAGGTGTGTGTTGTTATTGGGGACTGACATTGAATAGTTTTGATTAAATACTAAATGAAAGCTAGAAAAAATGTAATGTATTTTTCTGTTTGTATGAAAAACAATGAATTTGAACAATGAATGAAAAAAAATTGTCCATTGGAGTGAACCGAGATGACTCTCTCTTTACATGTCTCTGACAGACCCAAGACAGAACATGAGTGTTAGGAAAACAATGGGTGTTTCTCAATGTTAAGGATGCTTCCTTGGTAGGATGGATCCTTCCAAGTGCCTTCCTAGTCGGGTCCTTCCGAGGCTAGGAAAGACATTCGAAGAACACGTTGCGGCCTAGCTAATGTGCAAGATGTCGTCATTCCAAAAAAGTCCCGCCTTCAAAATCACAGTTGAAAAAACAATGGATCGTGCTGTTTTGTTGTTAGTTTCGTTTTGCGCCATTTTTAAATCTCTCCTCTTCTGACGTTCGCACAGGATTGTGGGTAATTTTAGTACGCGAAGGATGCACACATGCATTCTTCAAAATCCTCTGATCGAAGGACTGAGTCCTTGGTAGAATTCTAAAGCATCCGAGATATTAGAACAGTACTTGTCGAGATTTGAAAAATTAAAATCCAGCCGTAAACACCCAATGTGTTTATCACTGAGCAAATATGTATGTCTATTCATCAAGTGATATCAAACTATAAACCGTATCAAATAAATCTCTCTTCAGGGAAATGCAGTGAAAAAATAAAAAATAAATTAGACAGATCTGCAAATAAAGACCAACAATCATTCATGTTTTTTTTTTTATGCACTTCAGCTAACACCATACTCCTTCAAACACCTTGCTGAAATATTCTGGTTTAGATCCTTTCAAACACAGACAACCTTCAGATGTTCTTTCAATAAAATCTCAGATGTTCATTGAAAGAGAAACTGATTTTGGGTATTTTGGGTATACAACAAAGTACACACACCACATTCACCATGTTGGGGGTGTGGTATAATGCGTTATTTTAAATATTATTACACATTACTTTATTACTTTGCTTGTTCATTTAATCTTAATATACATCTTGTTATTTTATTGCTACATAGCAGTGTTCAAGAACACAATCAATATGCTCCTGGAATGTTTGTCAAGTTGCACTAACTGCACGAATTGCCTTGTGTTTGTGTATGCTTGTGTTTTACATGTGTTTTACATACACAGTATGTGCATTTATACAAAGTTGTATGTGTGCATTTGCTCGTACATTATTGTGTACGTGTGTTTAAACCAGAGGCTGTGTACAGCTAATCATCTGCTGTTGCCACCGCATATAGAAATTAAACCGTGTTCAGCTTCTGTAACCAGCAACGCTTCACAACAACTGGCTTAGATGCAAATTAACCTACAGTATTAGCTCAAGTTGAACTGCAAAAACCATGACGTTCATTACTGTGCAATAGTGTATTATTTTCCTGTCACTTTTTGTATTCATATTTCTTTGTAGGCTGTTAATTAATCTACAATAATGCACTGTATGTAATGCATTGGTTGCACATAGCTATAGGTTGTTAGGTAATAATAATAATAATAATAATAATTCTTCTTCTTCTTCTTCTTCTTCTTCTTCTTATTATTATTATTATTAATATTTTTATTCATATTCATATTAATTTAAACAGTTCAACAGTTAGTCAGGGATTTTATGGAACCCTATAATAGTAATTTACCATTTTACATAACCTTCAACATTACATTTGTACTCAGGGGCCTTCACAATGATTAGGGCCAAAACGTCTGCCAAGGTATAATGCAAGTGTATGCTGCAGTACCGGTATGGACACTTTGTATTTTATTCATACATTTATTTGGCCAGGCAAAGTCTCAGTACATTTAAAATTCAAGAGACCTGGCCAAGGAGCAGCTTAAAACACTTTACATTCAGCCTCTTTTAGTCCGCTGAATAAGGTATTGCTATTGTTATTTTTTAAACAAAGACACTGACCAAGACACGTGCTAAATATGATTTAGGGTTGATACACATTCACAGTCAATGAGATATGAACAGATTGTTAATATTATACATGATTATACCCAATAATTTAAAACTGGAGACTCACATTCAAGTTAATGTCCCGCAGAGGTCAATATACTGAATATTAAATTGAGATTCTCTTGAATTTGAAAACATTATTTTAGCTTTATCTTAATTTAAGACCAACTTAGTTATTTTAGGCAGTTAAAATATATGATATATTTGCTTTGAGCAACAGTGAATGCCAGTTCAGCTAATGACGTCATTTGCTACAAAGAGGGGGGGTGATGAGCAGAGGGGGCTGGTCAGGAGCAGCTGTGCACGGGCAGACATTCAGAGACGGCGATGTCAGCCGTGAAATTCCTTCCCTTTTTCCCTGGCCGTCCTCTGAACCACATCTGTGTGCAGGGATCTCAACAATGGAGGACATTATTCAGTGGGTTTGACAAACTATGCTCCTTCCCCAGCTACACCTCTGCTATCTTAGCAACCGCTTTGCCCCCCCCCCCTCCCCCATGCCCACTGCACCACGCACGCACACACACACTGCACTAGTTGTGGTGGTTGGTGGTTATTTGTGTGGGGATGGAGTGCATGTGATCAAGTGTTCATTTTGATATAGTTTTATTGTCTTTAACGAAAGGTACAAACATATCCTAACCATGTTTTGGCAGAAAATCAACTCACAGCCATGATTCACCATACAGTATACTATATACTGAATAGTACACTCTCGTAAGAGTTCTATTGCTTTACAGTAATATTAGGCTTAGTGAGGGTATGCTGCTAAATGAAAGTGGTTAAAATACATGTGTGTTTCTCAGTGTGTTTTAAAATGCACCAATTATGTATAAGTTGCAGCCAATGGACATGAAATAAGGAGGTGAAGTAAGACAACACACACACGCACGCACGCACACGCACGCTCACACACACACACTCATACACACACGCACACCCGCACAATGATTCAAGATTGTCACACGGCTATTCATAGAGAGTTAAATAAGTCATGCCAAAAAGGTCAAGTAGTAATTGCTTCATTGTTTCACCATTAGCCTTTCTATTGGAGGCTCAACACACTCACTCCTGCTAGACCGTACAGAAACATGTTGTTGGCTTATTGGTTCATTGTGATCTCAACATTGTGATTGCAATTTTAACGTAGGCTAAACCAAAAACACATTTTAGCTCATTTTACAACACCACTGGGATGGTCAGCTTCAGTGTCATGAGGGGTTACAAATCACAAACCGTGGCAAGAAGCATGACCAGATGTGTTCACCCTTTTAGGCGTCCTCTGGAAACACTTACGTTATCGTTTCATATAATTAAGGGCCTAGCCCCGAAGGGGCGAAGCCCTTATTGTTATTGTACGTTTTCTTCTTCTTATTATTATTATTCTGTCATTGAAGTCAATGGCAACCCCACACAAGTAGCCTAGGGTCTCACCATCTCTGACACTTAATTTGGTGGGGTCGCCTCAAAAGGTCAAAGGTCAGGCTATTTTTGAAAAACGTATCTGCTCATAACTTTTGCCTCGAGTGATGTAAATTTACAAATCTGGTATCCACTGATTCTCCAAACCTTCCTGAATCCAACGCACCATGTGACGTCAAAAAGCGTCTGGGTAGATTTTCCGCCATTTTGAATTTTATTAAAAACCTTATTTTTCTTATTTCTCCCTCAAATATGGTCTGATCTTCATGAAAATTGAGAAAGATGACCTTTGAATCATTCCCCACAAAGTTTCTTTCTTGGATTTTTGATTTTCGAAACGATTCTTTTGCAACTCGCCATCGAAGTCGGCGGCATAGCCGCCAAACAGGAAATGGGCCTGTATCTTTGCCGCCCTTCAACCGATAGGCATGACACTTCATGTCACCCTTCTGTACACTGCCCTGAGCTTACAGGAGCAGTATTTTTTAATGCCACCCACAGCCTTTGAACAGCGCCACCTAGAGTTTTCTAAAATTGAAAATGGAATATCTCACGAAGTGTACATCAGAATTACTTGAAACTTCAGAAGACCCTTCAGCCCCATATGGCTTTGTCCCGTAAGAAGTTTGGTGGGCGTGGCTTTTCAGTAACCCCGCCTGCCATGCCATAAAATACCACCAAACAGGAAGTGAGGCTGTATCTTTGACACGCTTCATCCAATTGACATGAAACTTGACAGATGACCTCTACGTAGTGTGTGGACACATCACAAGAAATTTCGTTAGCTGTGGCCTCTGTCGTTTCCGAACAGCGCCCCCTATAATATCATAATGTCCTCACATTTCACGTTTCTGCTCATACATTTTGAAATCTTTAACCGATTTACAAATATGTCATCCCATTAGATTTCTCACTAGCTCCCAAATCAAACGCACTATGTGACGTTACGATGCGTCTAGTGAGATTTTCCGCCATTTTGAATTATATGGAAAAACTTTTTTTTTCCCCTAATTTCTCTTTCAAATATTGTCTGATTTGCATGAAACTTGGTACATATGTTGTTTGGATCAAGCCTCACAAAGGCACTTTAATGGATTTTAGATTATCCAAACTATTGCAAAGTAACGGACTTTCAAATTCGATGATGAACCCTCATATCAGGAACTGGCAGTATCTCTGCTCCAATTTGACCGATTCATGCCAAACTTGTTAGGTGAGCTGGTCAAGTAAAAAGGTAAAGGTGCTTTTATTGTCACATGCACATACTGTATGTGTGTGTTGTGTTGTCGGAATTTGCAGTGCATTTTAAAAATGCTGCATCAATGGGTAATTGATATTTTCTTACAGAAATGTGCATGTGTTTTGTCTATTGTGCGTGTGTTTTCTTGAGATGAGTTCTTCTGGCCACTAATAAAGTACACAAGACACTGCTGTATTTCTGATACCATAATGTTCAAGTGATTTATCCAATTTATTATAAATGTCAAATTCGAACAAGACCGAACTTCAACCCAAGAACTACAACAGCACCCTTTGGGATCTTAATTATGGCTATCCTTTGCAGTTCATTGAAAAGTATGTGAAATATAGAGGGAAATGTTTCAAGAGACTGTGAAATGTGAACGCTTTAAACAAATAAACGGTCATTCCTGTAGGTGAGGGAGGGGATTGCAGGTGCATGTACTGCAAAGAGACTCATAGAATGAATGAATGTGCCCATTAAGGGAGGATGCGGCTCATTGGGGTTTTGACGCTGATACATGCAATCTGGCAGCCTGGTAATGAAGCTGCAACCGTTCTGATTGGCCGGTTTTAATTGCTATGACATAACACAGCAACCACAATGGCTGTGTGACGACTCACATTTCCCATTTCTGCGTAACATTAGAGGTGCGCCAATGGAACCAATGTTTCAGTGAGCTTCTTTTCAAAATAAAATATTTTAAAACTGTGTCCGTCATTAAGTTGTGGATACTGTTCTAACAACATGTAGCAAGTGTTGCTTACTAACATATACGCAATAGCAATCAGCATAGCACACTATCTGATAACAGTAGATGAAGTGAGCGACCCGGTGGGCATTGCGAAAAAAAACTTTTAAACGTCTTAAAATTAATTTGTGATTGGGGCCGTTCGCAAGTCCCGGTGCTCTATCATCTTGACTGCCCCCAAACCCCCCCCCCCCCCCCCCCAAGTAGATTATTTGTTATCTCTTTGCTTCCTCAAAAATATTCCCCAAGCCACTGTAAGCATGCACCCTAAATTACATCGCATCCAGCCTGTTGTGTCGCCAATGTGCCAATGTAATACATTAAAGGTATAGTCAGCTATTACAAGCTAAATGTAAGATAACATTTTTGTCAAAATAAACAAATATCTCCTTGCATTTCGCTATCTTACCCTGCGTGTTAAAAAAATAATCTGATACATCTACACAGTCCTGGCTCCGTAAATGGCGACAATAACAAAGTGGCGAACAGTGAGGTGCTGCCGCCGAGGACCGTGGATCGATACTGTTTTGATTCGCTCGAAGTTAGCGGAAATGACTAATCATACTTTTAAGAGGTTCATTACATTGTCTGAAATGCAATCTTGGAAAGAAACCGATGTTGCCGAAGTAACTTTTTTATTAACTTAAAAATAAAAAATATCTACAATTATATCTGTTGGTGGATATCTGTTTCTAAAGATAAGCCAAACTCAACTCCAACTATTCTCACATTTGGGCGGACACATACTTCTTGTGCACCTTGTCACTCTCCAGTAGTGTCAAACATCTAACACGTCTTCACCTCTTTTATCAGCCCTGTGTTCCACTCCCCTCCAGTGTTCATCAGAGTCTGATCCGACATTCTTCTGCGGGGGCCGTGATAGATAGACCCTTTCCCCCCTTGCAGAAGGGATGGAATCTGAGGATCAAAGGAGCCTTTTTAAAAGGACGGTGACATGATACAGCCGGCGCCAAATAAATTGGGACGACACCTCGCTAGCTCCCTCGGTGGCGATCCACTCCGGTTTGATTGCCAAAGCTGAGCTACAAGACAAGCTAGCTAGCCCCTAATGACGGCCCTGACGCCTCGTATCTCACAGCCCGATATCACGGAGAAAGTGAAGTGATCTATGAAGTTCTACTCCCTAGCTCCTTCCTCCGTCCCTTACGCCTCTTTAACTGTCTCCTGCTATCTTTTAATCAGGACCTGAAATACTCATTTAAAGTAAGGAGCATCTCTAAAGGTGTCCTGGTGTTTCATCTCTGAGACGATACCCAGTTGCGTGAGGAAGTTATAATGCCCATCATAACTTCCTTACCTAGTGCATGCTATTTAGTTACACACACACATACAACCCACCGTTTCATCGATCTGAATGGAATAAACGTGTTCATGTGGGCTGTGTTGCCTGAGTTGTTGGTATAATATGTCAGTAGCCCATATTCGTGCCCACACCCCTTCTTGCACCGCTATCGCTAGCCTTCTAGCTAGGTGTGAGTGATGCACGCCATGTGCCCGGGCTAACCCCCTAGACTCACCAGTAAGGCCCTGTGTGTTAGCCGCGCCTGCGTGCTACATCATCATGTGTCAAATGCACACCTGGAGAATGTGTGCAAGTGTAGTTGTTTAGTGTGTGCAGTGTATGTGCGCGGGTGTCTGTAAATTAAAGAAGCGTGTATGCCTTAGGAGCTTTCGTGTGTTTAGTCTACACGCACGTGTATTCATGGATTGGTGTGTGCGTATGTGTAAATATTCATGTGTCAGGCAGTGTGTGTCGTCGTGTGTAGGCTGTGTGTGTGTGTGTGTGTGTCATGTGGGTGTCTGTGTGTGTACTGCACGAGTCCTAGCTGGCGCCAGCCTGCATCATCTGTTATGCTACATGAGCATACATGATGACCCCCCCCCCAGCCCTATATGCGTCACAGCTGCACATTTGGTTGTTTATGCCGAACCATTTCACCGCTTCCACGGCCACCTGGGTTGCATTTCCTGCCACACACAAAAACTGTGTATGTCAGTGTGTCATAACACTGGTGATATACATTGTGAAGATGTGCTCAAAGGGACTAAAAAGGCATGAAAAAAAACGGACACGCTAGTTTAGCACGCATGTTCACATTGCAATCATATTCCGGATTTGTTTTAATTGATTTTGTGTATTCTGTTAGACAGCAATGTCAACAGACATATATTGCTGTCAACTGCCTGTAAAACATTCAGATTTAATACGTAAACAGCCTGCTTGCGCCACAAGCTAGTTAGCGATAGCCTTACTTCCCATACCGTAGGTAAACATCCAGATGGCTAGTGTGTATCACAAACATACTTTAACAAAGTATGAATCATTCCATATTGTATATAATAACAAAAAATGTGTCCTATGAGGTAGCCGATTGTTCTAAACAGCGTGAGAGTTTTTTTTCACTTGACAATTAAGTCTAATTTATATAAATATTTACAGTATATAAAGATTATACTGTGCAAAACACACTTCCTCTGCATTATTAGTTTTACAAAATAATACAATGCTATTTTAGAAGATTGTATAGGCTGACCATATAGTCACTTTTTGCCAGACATGTCCTCTTTTTGGGGACTTAGAAATGTGTCCGGCCGGGTTTTAATAAACCTTTCAGTAGGTTCCGAACTGTCAATAAACGTAACAAAGAAGACGATGGGTTGGTCTTGTTGCCAACACGCACTTCACAAGACGGCCACAGATTGTTAGCATAAGCTAAAAGTTAATTGAAACATATCAGTTTTTTCGTCTCGGTGGTCAGGATCCGAGGGAAGAAAGAATAAGGAATACGATTATCTTGACTATCTGCCATAATGGCTATGAAATTATAGAAAATATTTGTATTGATAAAGACTAGGCTATATTTTAATGTATTAAACTATAAACTATAATATATATTAAACTATATATTACACATAGTGGTGTATTTGTGGAAGCATCTTCTATTTAAACCTCACATGCAGCATAAACCTTCCACCCACTATGCGTACCGATGGATACCCTTTAGCCGCACTTTCATCCTGACCCCAGTGTCCTCTTCTTTGAAAACAACCATCACCCTAGCATATTGAGACCTTAAGCTTGGTTTGGTTAATAGGTACTAACATACAGACGTGACAACAACAAGTTAATTTAAAAGTTCAAACACACTGTAGCACGTCTTGTCAGCTTACATTGTCAGAGGTCTTATTTTTAGTTGCCATGCCAGGGCTCTCTGTTACCTCATTGTCTCATTGTTGCACATAGGGCTACTTCACATGAAACATATTAAACACATCAAAACTCCATCTGAAACGTAAATCTAGCCACCGCCAGTCATCTTCCACTGTGACGTCATACTTTGCTCCTTGCGTGCTCTGTGCGTTTGCACTGCGTTGCTGTGTCAACATCACAGGGCTTTGACGCCCCCGGCACCGCTCTCTGTTCTGTCAAGCGCTCCCAACAACTAGCGTTGAGGTGGAAGTCTCCGCACCGACGCAAGGAATGTGTCGTATCGAGATGCAGTAGCACAGGGAGAGGGGAGGGGGGTGGGGGTGTCATATTGACAACACACAAGCAGAAGAAAATAACGTGAGGGGACGGTCTTTGTAGAGAGGCACACAACAAATAACGTTTAGCAAACAGGCTTTTCCTTTTTGTACCAACCGTGACATTAAAGGCACAGTGTGTAATATTGCTACATTATGTCTTCAGTTGGCTATTGCAAGCTAAATGTAAGCTAATACGCTTGAGTGAGAATCTGCAGGGAACAGCGGGTTCTGTTAATGGGGATTGAAATGTATAATCAGATATTGTAGGCTAATTATAAGACAATACAATAAAAACTAACAATAATCTATCTCCTCGCATTTCGCTATCGTACTGTTATCTGTGCATGTTGAAAAAATAATCGGATACTTCTACTCAGCCATGTCTCCGTAATTATGAACATAAACAAAATGGCGAACATTGCTCGTATCAACAAAACCGTATATAAGCTTTGCTTCAGAATGCACTTCGATGTGTGGAGCGGGGCTGCGGAGGGCCGCGAACGTGCGGAAGGATATTTTTAGCAAGTGTTCCCGAAAATGATTAACCCTGCCTTTAATAATAATGTTTTGCTTCCAGGAACTATGCTGTATGAAAATAGCAGAAGCTGCACCATCATTATGACTATGAATGTGAATTGCAGTTGTGTGGTTGGACAAACATACACTGTTTGCAGTATACCGTGTGTGTTTACACAGAACATTTTGTTTGTGTTTGTGTGTGTGCATGCGGGAGCAAACTAACTCACTGGAGTGTTAGAGAACATAGTTGAAGAAACTAGGTCATGTACAGCATGTTGAGTTATAAGAGCAAGGGAATGGGGCCAACAACTGTATTGTCGGTCCCTCCAAACACACATACACACACTCTCGACACATTGTATAAACTCACATACAAACATATGAACACGCATATGCTCGCGTTGCATATAAACACGCGTTTGTGCGCACAATGCACTGGTGTAAGTTGGTCTGGCTTGTGACAGCTTCACACAGACAGACATTTACACATCTGATATACTAGCCAGCCCTCACAGACACACCCATAAACCACAAAGCACTGTGCTCACGCCAAGAAACACTTTTAATGAGATTGCAAGGGACCACTTGTAGGGGAGAGCCTATCTAGAGACATTTCACACACGCATGCACGCACGCACGCGCACACACATACACACACACACACACACACACACACACACAACCTCCTAATTCACTATCATCCCATTATGAAGGCTACCAGCAAAGCTTTATGCAAAATATATGCAATTAAGGCAAACAATCTGTGCAAACACAGAGTAACCACTGCATTTTCCAGCAACCTCATTAAGTCCTCAACCTCAAGGTCTCATAAAACGCTATAGGAGTATAAAGTGTATTCTGAGCCAAATGGTAAACCTCTCCAAATAGGCCTCTGTTGATTTTCAAGCCAGAGAGTGTATATGTTGTGGTTATATGGGCAGCAACAGCTGGGGTTGTGCTTATTGGCTGTAATTTGTGTGTGTGTGTGTGTGTGTCTGGGGGTGGAGGAAAAGAGTAAGCCGTACTATTGTAAGTAAAGACAACTATGTGCTGATTGGCTGGAAGCTGTCTCCCTCCCAACTCCAATTATTTAGTGTTACAATATATTATAATCATATTATATATTATGATCATAAATTCAGAATTTCAGAACACCTCATTTATCAATCAACTAAAATGGAATTATTTCAAATAAAATAGAATTAGAAAAAGCCCTAAGTGCAAGTACAGTATGTACAGTAGAATTAGGTAGAGGTTACCCAAGGATATGTAAAGCTAGACCTTTAAAAGCCCTAAGTACAGTATGTACAGTAGAAGTAGGTAGAGGTTACCCAAGGATATGTAAAGCTAGACCTTTAAAAGCCCTAAGTACAGTATGTACAGTAGAATCAGGTA
>JAODLL010033746.1:8415-22533 GCA_026546735.1 Forbesichthys agassizii | reverse complement strand
ATATGTGTGTATGTATGTGTGTATGTATGTATGTATGTGTATGTATGTATGTATATGTATGTGTGTATATATATATATATGTATTATATATATATATATATATATATATATAGATATAGATATAGATAGATATACACACATTACATTACATTACATTACATTACATTACACCCTCCCTTGCTGCAGGGCAGAGAGCAGGCCAAGCCGGAGGTGTCCCCGCTGCACATCCAGAACCCGTTCGAGCCCTCACTGAACGTCGGCAAGAACGTGAATGTGGCGCAGCTGGATCGCTTCGTGGCGCTGTGCCAGGAGAGCTCCTGGCTGCTGGAGCAGAGCGAGACCTCCACGCCGCCCCGCGCCAGGCCTGGGGACACGGCCGCCCCCTGGGGCCTGGCCTCGCTGCTGCTGCCCTCCCAGGCCGCCGGCGTCATGGGCCGCAAGAAGAGGAAGCGAGAGCCGGCCAGCGAGAGGATCAAGAGCCTGCTGGACTCTCTTAAGGGACCCGCTCAGCGGAAGGACAGCTAGGAGTGTCTCCTAAGCCCCGCCCCCTTCCCCACTAGGGGACGCCCTCCCACTACACTCTAGGATGCTCACTTAAGCCCCGCCCCCTACAGCTACAGGGTGCCTACATTGCGAGGAGCATGCAGACACGTCACAGGTTTTGCGCTGGACACTGGTGCAACTTTTAGTTTTTTCTTTGAGAATGACCTGCAGTTTCTCTCGCGAACACTAGATGGTGTTGATGAGGCCGCTGAGTATGAATGTATGTCTGGCTCCAGTTAATGTGAAGGCAAGGCTGTTTACATTACTGTTTTAATCAGGCATCAACAGCCCCCTCTGTACATCTGTATGTGTCCATATTTATAGTGGATAAATTAGAACTTGCAGCAAAACTGTAACCACTATGTTTGCACTCTTGTTTTTTTATTTGAAATCAATATGAGAATATAATGGTCTTTTTCTGTACAGTTTCATAACAAAACTAACCAAAAAATACCGGGCTTGTTTTAATGAACGGAATGAGCCACTGTATAAAATCAGGCAACGTTCAGTCTTGGGGCACATCTGGATTAAAAGTTTTCTAGCCACGGCTTATCTAAAACAATGACGTAAAGCCACCAGTATGTGTTGCTACGAGTACAGAATACACTTTTTTTTTTTTTATCTGGTCACTTCTCTGCGCAGCCAGACTTGCGGTAGAGTCTGTCAGATGGATTGACCCTTCCACTTCCCCAGCGCTACTGGTTAAGATAGCATATTTAAATATGCGTGATGAAAAAGACAGGCGGCCGCATTCCATTACACCCCTTGTCCGGTATTGTAGACGCCGAGACGCCGTAACCGGGTCTCAGAGCAGGCTGAGTGTCCGGCGGTTGCGTCAGTCACCGGGTGGATGTGCGGGGGTCGTAATCTAAGAAGTGGCTCTCCGGTGTTGTTTTTCTTCGGAAAGGTTTATGTAATATGTTTCCCAAAAGATCGTTGTGTGTGTGTGTGTGTGTGTGTGGCAGGCCCTTGAGACAGCGGTTAAGGAGGCTGAAGTGTGCGGCCCACAGCCGTTTTACTCTTTAGTGCTAGTGGGAGGTCAGGGGGGTGAAGGAATAGACTTTTAATGGTCCCCCCCCCCCCCCCCCCCCCCTTTCCCCGCCACAGGCACACAGCATGAGGAGGTGGAGGCGGGGAGCTCACAATCCTGCTTTTATACACACACACACACACACACAAGGACACACCTTTTTTTCTTTTCTTTGAACGGCACACTTTAAGGTGCCGTGTCTCACTTCTTCTTCTTTTTTTGCATATGTGTGCGTGCAGCGCTGTGCTTTCAACAGAGTTTCTCTCTCTATCGACCACTCGTTTTTTTTTTGGGGGGGTGTTGCTCTATCCTTTTAGAGGTCTCAGGTTTGTGAAAGCCTGTTTATTATGCCTGGGTGGGACAACACGAACATTTACGGAATGAGGTGGTTAGGGGAATCACTGGGTGGGGAGATCAACACTTGTGCATTAGATGAAGTATGATTTGTGACTCATGTTTTGAATCATCCTTGCTCAACTGATTTAGTTGTTTCTAGAAAGTAACCACTTTATAATATATAATTGTAAATGTTAATGGGGTAATTACATTTGCACATGTTTTAGTATCTTTAAATTCTGTCTACCTGCCGTAAGGCCACCATAGGTCAATTCAAGGGTCCTTGCATCCTCTCTTCCCCCAGCCCAGTCAATTCAGAGAAGCCATTTTATGGCTATTCTAACTGTTATAGCTTTCTTCACGGAGGCACTGGAGGAGTGTTTGCTAACTTGACAGTGGTGACCCCTTATAAGCAAGACGCTGGCATACAGAACGCTCTATGATCTGATTTATTAGGCAAAATGTCCGGGATGAGTTGGAGCGTTCGCGGTGGGCCGGAGTCGGAGGTTCAGTGGGGCAGTGGTTGGAGTTTTTACTGCTTTTTCTTGGCGTCGAACACTCCTTTTGGGGGCTGAAAGAATTCTAAAATGCGGCCTGAGGGTTTGAAAAACAAGGGAGGGATTTGAGGAAAGTAGGGGGGAATAGAAAAACGGTTTTGGTGTGCAGTTGATTTTAAATTGATCGGTATATGATTTGCACTGTTCAACACTGTTTTCTGGCTGCCATTTAACGTTTAGCAAACAAGCAATATTTATATAATCACCTCATTTATATAATGGGAAAAGGCTTATCGCTCCGTGCACTGCCTCAAGGTACTTTTATCAGGCCATTTGATCCATGTCGCTCTGTTCACTTAGCTCCTGACTTGAGGGGAAAGTAATCTCTATAGAACTTCCTGTTACAGTTCCACGAATTGTCCTTGCAAACATTGTGAGAGGCCTTCATGTCAGTTTCCGCGATTGAGGAACAATCGTCAAGGGTACCCCTGGGACTCACAAACCTGACCCGTTCCCTTTGAATCCCCACTTATTAAACACCAGCGTTTATCTGAGACGGCGTACTTCAGGTCAGGGTTGGGAAAGGAGCTTATCACAGTGGGCAGCCGCTATACTGTAGCAGAGACACTATATAGAGGAGAGATGCCACTTAGAGAATTTTAAATGGAACTGGAATGGAGAATTATGAAACAGCAAATTTGGCAGTTGGAGGCACATATCTTGCCCCTCCTTCCCCAAAAGAGCCAATCATCTGCCTTAAAACTGCCAAGCATTGACCTATTTTACCAATCGTGGGATTGCATATATGCAAGTATAAATATAATCTGTATAGTTTTTATGTCTCTGTGACTATTGAAAGTGCAGTTATGGTTCTCCCTCCTTCATTTCAATACAGTCTTCCTAATAACTGCCCGGCGGTATTTCAAAGATGGCTGCCGAGTGGTGAGACTTGTCACTAAGGACTATAGCCAACTGTACTGTAGCCTAGCCACCAGTAGTGGCGCTGTTGTTGTGCACGAGTGCTTCACTGGAGCCCTTCACAGGGCTACTGGCAGCCTGGCGCCACGACCTTTGCTCTGCACTTTGGTTTGCACGTTCTTCCAATCTTCCTGGTTCTATAAGGGAGAGGTGCAACCAGGCAACTCATTCAGTGCAGGCCAGCCAAGGCCCCTATTATAAATAAATGGTAACTGGACTGCATTTTTATAGCGCTTTCCCAACCTCAAACTCAAAGCACTTCGCAAGGTTATAATCGTAAACGAAAACTAACCAAGTAATGAAAACTAGGTGGGAAAAAACGTTTGTTTTCACATTGGTGTAGCCCACAAGAGCACATTATCATCCCTGACTGTGTCAGGAGACATGGGTGAATCCACAGAAAGACAGACTTCTCCCCAGTTAGTAGGTGAGGCGCCGCTGTTTGCCGCTGTTCAAGGACTGTCTGCATGCCGTTGCCCTCCAGCGTCACGGTTCTGCTGTATGTCGAATAGATGAGGCCTCGTCATTCACCCTTCATTTTAAACATGTTTATTTTGACTTTGAGGATAAGGGCATTCTGTGGAAAGCACTTTGAAGTTAGATCACCGTGCTTTCGGTCTATTCTTTCAACAAATTAGACCGCTTTGTTTTGGACACGAAGATATCCACATCCAGGTTAGAAGGCTCCATCCATGAGATGATCAGTACCAGCCCGATCTGTCTCACAAACACACACAACCATCTCCTGCAAGGACTGAATCTGTAGTCTTGGGCAACCTTACCACTGCATGTCAGCTAGAGCATTGGTCCATGTCGTTGGACCTGGCTGGTTAAACACTAACACATGGCCATGAGTAACTCTCACACACACAAATGCACACGTGCCCATATGCACAAGATAAACGCTCAGCATCTGTGTAGGCCTAAGTGGCCCAGGCCATAGGCTTTCTAGCACTTTTGGTTTCTATGTGTCCAGTGCGTTCAAGTAATGCCATTCTTTCCTGGAAGTCCAAAAGACACAATTCAGTGGTTTTGTTTTTATAATCAGAACCCCCCCCCAATCAAAGCCACAGCATTTTATTTCCCCACGGTGTAAAAGATTGTTTTCCTTGAATGGCATTGCTCGTACAGTACGGTATAAGCCATAGGTTGCACACTGCAGTTCACCCTGATGGAAAACATTTCCGCCCGCTAGTCCGCCTTGGACAATTAATTGCAGATGTCATTTGTAGGTGGCTGGCGAATTCCTGAAATACTGTATTTTTTCTTTTTTCTTTTTCTTTGGTTCTCGATTCCAGTAAGTACAAATTGCAAGCATAAAATAGAGTAAAGGAAATGAAATTGGACAGACTGAAAACAAGCAACGCGCTGCCGGATTGCTAAAGAGAAACTCTTGTTCAGTCTTGCCACTGGGCGAATGTGAGGAACTGGAATAAAAATGCCAAGATAACCCACTAATACCACTGACGCCCAGCGTAAATCAGATCAAGGAGCATGAATGAGGGTCTCTGCCTATAAGGCTATGTTTGGCATTAGACAACATGTACACTCTGTCCCCCACCCCCACATACTGACACAATCACAAATAATATTAGTTGTTGCTTTCAAGTTGCATGGAAGGCTTCAAAGCTGGAGACCCCTGTGAGAGGACAACACCCCGGGTTTGATATTGGTACGCTCAGCTATGGACAGTTTGGGTGTGAGGGCGGGAGTCACAGAAGCAGTCCTTTGTTCCATCATTTTACCGAGAGTAGCTTTCGCTGGCAGGGACACACAGATCAGTATTGTGTCTGTGTGGATAGTAGGTGCAGCATTCAATTACGCCCCCAGTGTGTCAGGCGCGCCGTTTCTTCAGCCAGAAGTGGGGCGAGCTATGCATCCTGACACAAGATGGGATGTCCATTTTTTTTGTATCTAGAAAAGAGTAACAGTGGGTTTGGCAGCCAGGGAGCTGTAAAAACAAATGGAACAGTAGTGGAGCTTTCATTCAATGCAAGATATAATTGTGTCGACGCTTCTGTGTACACGGGCTTCAAACACGCAAGCCTGGAATTGAACGCTGAACTCATTCAGAACTAGCACAATAAAAGCTGTTGGCCTACATCTGTGTAAGATCACAACTCCTCGCCTCACTCAACGTTTGTCTTCGTGCCATGGGCACAACTGGATATAGGTTAGTGTTGCATGAGCGAGGAAAAAGTGAACAAACATAAACCCATCCTCAGAAGTATTAGCCTATTTTTCTCGTCGCATCAATTTATCTCCGTCGCCAGTTGGCCTCCTGTAAATATCCTCAAGCACAGTGAGACCGGCAAAGATGAAAGAATTGCAGATTTTCTCCCACCCACCCTTAAACCCCTACCTTCCTCGTTGGTTCCAATTAATTTTTCCTATGTAATAAATGCCCAATAAAACCCACATATTGGCTTCCGGCACTGGTTTATTAAGCTGCTATCGGGTCACAGTATGCGACATGGTCTTATTAGAGCCAGTGGACTGTGGCTCATTAGAGGCACCAGCTGATAAAAGGTGGCTGGCTGGTTTACTGGCTTACTGACTGTCATGTGCAAATCTTAGTGCACTTGCTTTCTCTTAAATGTACGCTCTGTTTTGTGTGTATACACATTTCCTTACAGCATCATAGCCACACCGTTTTCTGCAGCTATTTTTTGGAAAATTGTTAGCCGGTGCTAACAAGGGACACACCGGTAGGATTGTATATATCTTTACTGTGCATGATAGCGACACATGTAGGCTACGTTACAATCTGAACGCTTTAACTGCAGTGCAGAATCAGCACCAGAGCCAGCGAGCGTTCACATCACACTACTCAACTTCCCGCAACTCACAAGTTCTATGTAGTTCCAGTGACATGGTAACATTATAATAATACACATGTACAGTATATTCAAATTATTACATATTACATAACATGGGGCATAGAACAAAAATACTACATTAGTATTGTCAGCATTACAATATTATAATAAAATATAATCGTTCAAACTAAATGTGGGGTTCTTACGGACACTGTAATAGAGATTAAATACATTTAAAAAAAAGAATCCTGAAAAAGGTCCTGATCTCAAAAAACTGAGTATGGAAGTTAACTAATATTGACCGTGTTTGTTCATATTGCTATATTTAGCTAATTAATTTGGAGTCCTTGGGCACTGCCGCCCTCAAAGCCAAGTCAACAGGTCAGATCCAAAATGAACACTGCGGTCGACCTCCTGATGGTCACGCTATTAGCCAGCCTATTACTGACCATCCTGGCCTGCTTTCAGACTAATTTGACTTTAAATACTGTTGAGTGTTTTGTGGTCCTATAGCCCCGGGGACAAGCAAGCGTCTTATTTTCCAATTACTGCCCACCCCATTCTCCGCTCTGACGGGGCCCCTGACAATGCCTGGGCCCCTTGAGGAGCGTGATGTGGGCTTTCTGTTTGTCTGCTGTAGTGCAGTTCACCAGAGGTCTGGCAGGCATATGAAAGAGGAGAGGAGATATGGGGGGGGATACTATGGACGGAGATGAGATTCAACAGGGAGGATAGGAGAGTTATAGAGGCCTAGGAGAGAGGGACCCTTCCTCTAATGGGATTCATGTTGGTAAAACGATAGCCCTGTCTGGGATGAATGACACAGGGGAGAGAGGAAGACCCATTGGAACTGAAAACTAAGAGCAGCATGATGTCGATGTTGTTTCCTGGACCGGGGCCGTTCTCCTCAAAATTCCAGGCCCAAATACTCTGAAACAAGAGCCGTGTTGTGGTCCAGAGAAAGCCCCAAATCGCTGTTGTATCGGGCTGAAGAGTTGAGCTCAGAGTTCAGCTGAGTTGTGATGTGGATGGAGATAACGGCGCCTGGGAACGTCTCTAAAAATGAATTTGCTAGAAAAAAAACACCTTGGTACACAAGTACGTCCCGAAAGCAGGATTGTTTTGTTGTTACATTACTTTTATGAAATAGAAAGATGGGCAATAACTGAATCAGCAGTGATGATTCTGTAATGCGTGTACACTAGGGTAATCGTCAAGACTGGGGAAACAACATTTTAATTTGGGTTGACTTCCTAAGCACACCGTATGAGCCGGACAGTCTGAGTGCAGGGCGTTCCGGGCGCCTCCACTGTGTTTAGGTAGCCGGCACGGGGATAAACACACGCCCGGGCCCAGAAGCCTCCAACATCAGGTTCCAATCCCCACCACCCACCCCCGCCGATGGGGCAAGTTAACCTACGCAGGCACCAGTATGTGACTGTGTGGCCAGGCTTATTTTCTTTTGATTAAAGAGGCACCTGGGGCCATGTACCTCTACCTCTGTAATGCCTTTGTTCGCCTGGCCCTCGCGGGGATGGGGCGAAGGAACGAGGTGAGGCAGAGAGACAGGCGGGAGTGGAGGAGCTCTGGAAGCGTGCATTTGCTAGCTAGAATTAGATAGCTCACGATTCCCCTTCCTAAATGCACCCCCTCCCCTCACCCAATCCCCCCCCCCCCCCCTCCCCTTCCTCTCCCTCTTTCGTTCCCCTTCTCTCCCCGTCAGAGCTCTGGCATGAAATTCCACACATGCCTTTCATTTGGAGGGGGGCTCAGGAGTGAAGTTATCTTACTGTTCTGGAATTTTCCACTCTTTCCTCCAATGTGCCCCCAGATGCAATTAAACCCACGAGAGGTGGGGATATGGCTGGATTGGGAGAATTGGTTCGGGGGGCGCATGCATGCGGAGGACGTTGTTCTGTCTGTTTGCTCAAGCCCCTGTGTGTTTCCTGTCACCGCGAGCGGCAGGCTGAAGCAATAGCGATGAAAGGGGGAAAGGTGACGGGGGGGGGTTAAATACTAGTACACCGCCTGCCGCATCTTGAGTGGCCCAGGCAAGGACACATGGCGAAGAACAGATGTATTGAGGTGTGATGGTGTTTGGTAGATGGCTGTAGTGGAAGGAGTTGGTGTTAATTTCGACTGATTAGCTTCGCCATCCCCGCACGCACACCACAATCACACAATTGTTACTCCCTTACCCCCCACCCCACAAATAGCTTTACTCTGTTTCTTTTGAATGCCCGCCATTACATATGAGAGAGAGAGAGAGAGAGAGACATTACACCCATTATTTTTTACATCCCACAATACAACCACGCTTCTATCTCTGGGGAATCTGCCAGCCGAAAGGAGCCCGATCACTTTGTGATGCATCTGACAGGCTTGTTAGATCCCTGACTCTGTGTTTGACCGCCTGGCCTGTGTTTGTACTCACATCCTTTTGTCTAACTGGGAAGAAAAGCTGGGTTATAAAAAGAACAGTGACAAGGCCTTTGAAGTTCCTGCAAGAAATTGTGGAGAGGAGTGAGAAACCAGTTGAGTCCCTTCTGCTTGAAATAGTAATTATGGCAGCGCTTTGATATTATGTATACAGGGAGTGCACATTCAAACCTCCTATTCTCAATGCTGTAATAGAAGGAGAAAGTCCCATTCCACTGAATAATAACTACACAGAGGTTCAGAGATTTCTCTTTGAAAATTACTTTGGAGACACGGTGTGTTTTTCTTTTTCAAAATTGTAGAGGGAAAACTCCTTGGTAATGTCATTTTCAAGCTCTAATTGATATAGAGTTTAACAAGCAGGCTGCACAGCTGAACAGAAAAACCCACTAAATGCAAAACATGTTACGGTATGTATCAAATTTAAGATAATCTCAAAACTATTTTTCAGAATGTGTCCAAGTTATGAGCTCAGAAAAAAATGTAATTTAATAACATTGGATGTGTAGAAGGGTTTATTTTGAATTTTTAAAAATGTTTTACAAAACAGAAATGACATTCTCAGGGCGCGTGAATAATTTGGCAATCAATCATCTGGCCAGCCATTAGTATTATGCTGTTGAATCTGAAATCTTTCATCAGGAAGCGAATTTGTGTTTTTTTGTTTTGTTTTCTAGTCTCAGTTACATGAAAACGCTTCTCGCCAACTCATGCTCTCTGGCTGAGTCCAGCAAACGAAAACATGGGTGTGTGCCGCCCGCCTGTTCGTTGCTGTTTGGGATACTCCGAATTCCACGAACCACGCTGACCACACATCTGTTTTTATCACATGAAGCAAGAGAGGGAAAAGAGCGAGACAAGGACAAGAGGAGGATGACAACAAAGAATAATAAATAGAAGAGATATGAGGGGGGGGGGCACAAGGAGGAGAGGGCTCTTGAGCTCAGAATGGAGAGGAGAGGTGCTGGAGAAAACTGGAGCAGAGTGTGTTCTCTCCATGACCTCCGACATGGGGTGACACAGCCTTCTGCATCTCCTCAGGCCATAACCATGGCCACATGAAGACACCAGCGAGTGAATGGGAGGCAACGGACATGTGTGTTGTGTGTCTTGTGTGTTGGACATTGGACAGTGTGTTTCACTGAGTGTGTGTGTGTGTGTGTGTGTGTGTGTGTGTGTGTGTGTGTGTTTAGTTATACACAGCCACGGAAAAGAGTTTCTCACAATTTATGGTTTATACATTTTGATTTCATATTTACATGGTTTTTATTTTATTATTTATATTTATGGAATCTGCAGCTGGAGCTGCTGCCCCCGCGACCCGACTCCGGATAAGCGGAAGAAGATGGATGGATAGATGGATTTATGGAATCTTTTAATTGTGCCATCTTTTACATTTACAGTATATTTATACTATTATATTTTCAAAAATGTGCAGTTTCCGCGGCTGTATATACAGTATATACGGTTTCTCTCTCTCTCTGCCTCTCTCTTTGAGAGATTGAGAAAGATCCATTACCATCACATTGCTGGATCAGTTGTTAACAGGGCGTATGTCCATGCCAGTGCCTTGAGTGTTCACACTGCTCTCTGCCCCTCCCCCTAATACACACTATAGTCTTATATAGTTTTACACCCCTCCCCACGCAGCCACGTTCCGTTTCATGCACAGCTGTGTTCCACATACACACAGAGACCTATGGCTGAATTGTGTGCAGTCAAGGAGTTGAGAGTGTACCTTTGAAGAAGGCTTTGCTTCATTTTGGGGGGTAGTGGTTCAAAATAGTTGAAGACCACTAGGGGGAAAATTTCACTCCCTCCAAGTCCTAAATCATCAGCAGGATTTATAGAAACATTTATTTATAGAAATACTCCATTCTTCCAGGAAATAGTCTCGTCCATTTCAGAGAAATACAGAACTCATCTGTATTGCCACTATCTTACGCTATGAGCAACTTTGTTTATCTCAGCAGGCCTAATAAGAAATAAAGTTTCCTTTCTGGACCCCAGACTAATATATTCTTCTTGTGAACAATTGTATCCGCCTGATCCGGCAGTTGAAATATATGCAATTGGAAGCAATGAGCTGATTGCTATCCGCAGTGTGAACTTCATTGCTGTTGAACATTTAGCCCGGGCTTCCCGATCCATGCTTGGGTTGACTGACCAGAACCAGACCACTATAGGCCCTGACTGCCTGCTAGCCCTCCTGCTGGGGCGGGAGCATGAGGTGGGTGGCTGTCAGCCAGGGACCATGGAGTATGTGTGAGCAATCTGTAGACTCAGACTTGAGTCTGGAGGCTGAGATTTTGTGTGTACGTGTCTGATTCTCTGTGTGTGTGTGTGTGTGTGTGTGTGTTTGTGAGCGTGTCTGATTCCCTCTTGTCTGTATGTGTATGTGTACGTGTCGGATTATGTGTTTGTGTGTGTGTGTGTGTGTGTGTGTGTGTGTGTGTGTGTGTGTGCTTACATGTGTGCACGTATTGGGGGGTATATTTTGTCTGAATGCGATATGTCAGTGTTGGCGTGTTTGCATACCTGCTGTGCGTAACCACTTTAATCATATCCTTCCGAGATGTCCTCTGCATTTAGCTGTATAGACTGTGTGTAATCATGGCTTCTCCTGCTGCCATTTGGAGATGAGAGGTTTGGATGTTCGAGGTGTACCCTGCTGCCGGTGACCTCCAAAGGCTCAGTCCACATGGGTTGGTTATCGGTCTTATCTTGTTGGGGGTAAAGCGCAGCCCAACATCTCATCTGATGTACTGTAGAATGCAAGCTTCTCAAAGCGGTGTGTGTGTGTGTGTGTGTACGAGGGGTGATTTCTTTCCAGTGTACCTGCTTGTTTGTTTTCCTATTGCACAGATTAAATGCAATGTGTGCCATTGCCTGAGCACATAAAACGAATGACTCCACTCTCCGTCCATCCTCTGAGGTCTGGACAGTCTCTGACCACTGACCCGTGAGAACCTCCCGAACCTCCAAAGCTTAACCCACAACCCCCATCTCCTCTAAAGTTTGACCTGGCCTCTCCTGCCAGAAAACAACAAAGCTCTATTTAGACCACTTCTGCCTGGTGCCATAACACAGACCTTGCTTACACATGTGTTGCTCATGGTGACCCAGAATACTATATCTCACTTTAGATTGCTGCCCAGAGACGGCATCTATAGTTAACCTCTGCATTCATCGTATGCAGTGTTGGGTAGTAACTAGTTACTGTAATATCATTACTTTTTGTAACAATTTTTCCAAAAAAATAAATAATCTTACAACTACTTATCCAAGTAATGCTGCATTACTGCGTTACAAGAACGATAGTTCTGGTCCTAGCCAAACTTGGGGTAGGCTAATTGAACCAACCTGTCCAGTCATCTGGTTTGAGAGGCTGCAATGTTTTCACTTTGGCTGATTTTTGACTCCTAAGGTTCATTATTGATCCAATAAAGAGGATTCAATTCTAAAATGAGCTGCTACACAGGTTGTCATTTTTCAGAAGGGGTGAGGCAGGGTAGTCATTGTGAAAGTAATCTAGTAATGTAACTACTTACTTTTAATACCCAGTAATAAGATAAGTAATATTATTACTTTTTGAAGGAGTAATAAGTAACTAGTAACTTATTACAATTTCTGAGTAATTTGCCCAACAATAGTCGTGTGACACACGACTGTGTTGTTTGTCCCTGAGCAATTTATTTGTGTATTTTTTTTAAATGTCACCACCTCTGGGACAACAAACTCCCTTTACTTAAAGCCGAGCGGCGGAGCCCTTGATCAAAGCTGATCTACTCCACCCCCCCCCCCCAAATGCTCAGACAGCCGGTTTGTTACGCATGGTTACCGACATGGGCCTGCTGTAGAAATGAATATTGTTAAGGAAATGCATTTTTTTTAACCACCCTCTCCATTTTTATTTTATTTTTTATTTTTCTAAGTGGGCTACAGGTTATCTCATTGCCGGTGGGCAGGGCTTTCTGCATTGGCGATGCCAAATCTTTCTATTTTCCTTAGGAGATCAGATAAAAGTAGGACTTTCATTTCAATTATTGATTGACGTTAGTAGAAGTTTTATAAGAGAACATGATTGTTTTATGCATTTTTCTCCTACAAACTTATTTTCACTTTTACATTTTGAAAGTGTAGTCCTAGAAATAATCATATAATAAAAAATGAAAAACACTTGTAATCTGATTCTGACTATTGTAGCTGGTAACTGTGATTGATATTACAGTTAGAGATTTTTGGTAATCAGTTACTTCCCAACCCTGCCAATTGGGTACTTACATTTTCAACATGACAATTAACTACAAGACAGGATTGCTTATATTTTATGTGATTAATAAGTGGAAGTGTGTTCCAAGAATGGTGATTATGGTGTCAGGCCACAGTAACAAACTCCCACCCAAAGGCCTATGGGTAACTTGTCGTTGACATGAGAAATGTGGGGTCCTCGGTCTATAAACAATTAGCACGTGCACTGTGTGTGAACCTAAAGTCATATAATTATATGATTGATGCTATTTCTAGCTGAACCATTTGAAAGAAAACACAAAATAACAAGAAATGTTTTACAATGGCAACAGGTCCACGCGTGATGCGGCCTTGGAATTCTGAGTTTGTTGTTATCAAGCTTCACAATGCTACGATATCAGTTCCCCCATGTTGTTATCACCTGGAATGTGTTAGTATGGACCACCACTAGCTGTGTTCCCACAGAGAGGGGATGGGTGTGTCTACTTCCCCCCATAGAGACGATGTCCAGAGCAGTTGAGGACACTGGGTGTGGGCAGGGTCAGAAATCACAGTTTGTCTGGAGATGAAGAGCTAGTCTCGGCGAGCAGATGTTGTTTGTCAGAGGCTGACTTACAGTAGTGAGGGGCATGGAGGGATGCATGGATGGTGGAGAGAAATACGGTTATACTTTTGAAAAGACTCTTTGTTATCCTGGTGTGTAAGTTAAACCTCTGGTTCCCAAAACTGAACCCGGAAACCCATGTCGCAAAATGCTGTTATGGGGTTCTTGATCTTATGTTAAAAATGTTTTACATTTTCTTTATATATTTTATTTAATTAAAATATTACAATTATTATTTTCGAAAGCTTGACGCACAAAGGGACTTAAGTGCAATGAACCATTTGCACATATATCTGAACCACCACATTTTTTGGGTCATGCTCATAAGTTTAAGAGCCACTGGGATAACATACCTAACAAATGAATAGTCCTATTTACGGTGCCAGGACTGTGTAGTAGTATATCGTTTTTTTCAGCACGCTCAGAATGGTATAAGATAGTGGACCACAAGGAGATATTTGGTGAATTTGACAATTAGGTGTGTAGTAGCTTACAACCGCTGACTATACCTTTAAACCCGAGCTCATGTTTTGCAAACATCAGCAAAACTAGCTGCTTGCAGACAGTAAACCCTGTAATACCGCTAAACGGGGGGGGGGGGGGGGGGGGGGATCGTGGTGG
>JAODLL010033745.1:0-47656 GCA_026546735.1 Forbesichthys agassizii | reverse complement strand
AATATCTTGTTTTGGTATGTATCAGTGATATAAATCCTGAAATACCTCAAATTTGCACCTTGCTTTTATTAAAAAATATTGAATGTTGGAGATGTGTGTTTCTTTCTCTGATTTTAATTATATTGTACTAATTCTGTAGTTATATTAGTAATACTTAGATTAGGGTGAGTATTGGAAAGTGGGGTACTTTATGGAGTTTTTTTCTGGATTTACAGAATAATCTCAATGTATTAACTTTAAAATGTAATGCCATTCTAAATACATCAGTGTCCCTTATATAATATACTGAACTGGAAAAAGCGTATTATTAAATACAGTACAGGTAATTTCACTTGGCAACCTTTATTCAGATATTGTAAAAATGGAACACCCAAATGTTTCATGTAAAAAATACATTTATTAGGAAGAGTAATTTCCATATTTTAACTGTCTTCAAATATTCATGAATATTTAATATAAAAATTTTAAAAACTTTGAGATAGTTTTTCCTTCCAACTTTATACATTTTAAACAAGACACTTGTAATAGAAGGTTAATAGGCACTACTATTTTTATATAATTTTAAATATTTTATATATATATAGGAACACCTTATTAAAATTGGAAAACCATTCATAGCCCTACTTTTACATTAAATAATAGTAACACATTGTAGCTAGACTTGGTAGGAGAATGAGCAGACTTCCTTATGAGGTGAAAAGACTGGAGACTATAGATGCGGTATGTAAATACTTCTCCATCTTCAATCACCCCAAAATAATTGAGTTTACTAATTATTTATTACAAAAGTGAATTTGACCGTAACTATACGTGTACCTCTATCTTGGCCTACACGTTTTAATTAAGCCTTTGCTCACTCTATAAATATATAGCAATATTCCTCTATTATGTAAAATGCACCATGAATCACATTTGTTCGGTGTGGTACTATTTTTATTTCTGAAATCAACTGATGGTGATTCATCATAATGCATTTTCTATTGTTGTAATGCTCGCAATACCCTGGAGGTGGTGCTGGACTTTAACATGTGCACCAACCAAGTTACACAGGAAGTAGGCAGCAGAGAAATGTTTGCTAGTTAGCATGTTTGCCCAAGAAGACTAGTAGAATAGTGGAAAAACTGGTTACTTCTTCTGACAAGAGCACGTATGTCCCGAAATAATGCGTTGCTGACTTATTGTTAAATCCCACTTTAGATTGACATGCAATGTCAGACAGAAAGCGAACTAGAGAGAAGGGAGGCAAAGAAGATCGCAAAAGACACAAGGGCTCCAATGATGATTTGGAGAGACTCAAGATACACACCAAGAAACTCAGTCAAGAGGTTCAAACGCTGAAACACGTCGAGACATTGTGAGGATGCAAGTTTTCAACTTTTTAATAATTTATAAATGTAACTTGATAGTTTAACCCTGTTTTGATTTTGAAGTCTGCTCTGTTGTCACGGTAACTCGTTTAACTTAATTTCGCTGTTACCGTAGTGTGTATTGTTATGTAGCTCTTGCGTCTATTAGGTATATTTGTAAGTTACATTTAACTTAACTTTTTTCTCTTGCAGCTATGAAAAACCACCACCTGGACTCGTAAAGGTATGTGTATTCGTAAGCAAGTCTGCATGATCAGTCGGTACTTTATTGATATTAATCCATGCATTAAGTATAGATTGATCTTCCAGGAGAGAGAGGAGAAACCCGAAGACTGTATTCCAGAAACACCTGGGAATGAAGATGCCAGGGACTTTCTGGCACACGCCCCCACTAGGGGGTTGTGGATGCCCCTTGGCAAGGAGGTCAAGGTTATGCAGTGTGAGTGCTGGTGCTGTATTTCACACATCACTGAGTTTAGAGCATGGGGCCTGTTCAGAACAGAAGGCAGCTGTCTTGATTCATTCTGCATGAGTAGCTGTCCTTCTGAGTAGACACTGACAGCACATTATTATTTTGCTTAGGCTTCCAAGGCAATTTTCAGCTTGTGTTTGAGGCTCACACAATCCCAGCTGAACATCGACAACTGATACTCATTACATACAAACCAAATTCATTGCAATACTTTTAGGCGGTGATATGTTTTGGTTTAATCGAAAGTGTACGATACACAGCTTTTTTAAATTAGCTTTTAATATCCTGTTTTTGCATTCAGACCGCACCGATGTCATCATTTGTGTTAAATTCAAGGCCAACCCATAGACTCTTTATTATACTTCCATAAAAACAATAGATCTGCTGGTCCTTCTCATTTATTGGATTTTCACAAATCCAGACCTACACATCTAGTGGGTCGCTGGATCTCATAACCGTGGCGATATTGGGTGCTACATCTTCAAATTTTATATCAGGCTGTAGCCAGGGGGCATGAGAGACCAATACGATTGTAACTGCTGCTGAGGATGTTTCCACCAATGAATTGCCAGCATACTTAACAGGTGGAAAATATTTACACCTAGAATACAATACTAGAAACTAATCTCGTGTGTGATTAAAAATAAACTTTTTATAAACTTTTATTGTTATATCATAACACTAATATTTTCTACAACATGGATGTCCTTATATAAAAGAGACATATTCACTTCCCAGAGTGATCATCCTATATAATGTGCTATTTCTGTTTAGGTTTTTAATGGTACTTAAGTAAGTGTTTGTCTGGACACAGGCTGGAGATGCAAGCGTTACGGACACAGGACGGGCGACAAGGAGTGCCCCTTCTTCATCAAAGGCAATCAGAAGCTGGAGCAGTTCCGAGTGGTGAGTTTGTTAGCTGGCCAACACGTACTCACACATACGTGGAGTGCAACATTAAATAGGACAGCAATTGAAATAGAAGCACGGTATGGGTCTGCGTGCTCACCACAGGCCTTTATATAGATCCTCTCTCAGCTGAGGTTAACATTTGTGTGTGTGTGTGTGTGTGTGTGTGTGTGTGTGCTCGCACTGTGAACGTGTGCACAGCAGGCTTTTTTTTTTTTCCCAATGGCCTGCTCCAGTAGGCCTGAAACAGAACAGCTTGTCCTGCTGCAGCACTCTGGATTTGCACATGGACACTTGCTGCAATGATTTCCATAAGTGCAGCTTGTATTGTCCCAGCTAGCATTGTGATAGCAGTGGGATTTAGACAGCCTGGTGTGGCACTATAAGGCGTATAGGGCTGGGAAAGCATCGAGACGGTGCAAAAATCAAATCCGTTCCTTTTGAATGTGGTTTCTTTTTTTTTTAGGACGGGGGGGCTGCCTACTGTGTTTCCTTCCTAATATCCGGGTAATGACATAACGTGTCGTATTCTGACAGGCTCACGAAGACCCAATGTACGACCTGATCCGGGAAAACAAAAGGAATGAAAAAGAAACCAGGTACATCCTGTTTTTGTTCAGTCACGGCTGATTTGTTATTACCGTATATGACGCTGTGTTCATTTTTTCCCCCCATAAACGGAAGGACAAGTCTGTCACCACTTCATCACCCACATTGTCTGATACAGTATCATGTTGTTGTTTTGCTCAGGACTTTGTGTGGCTGCAAATACTGCCTCATAGCAGGAGCATAGTCTGGAGGGATTCCTAAGCAGGCTTGTGGTCCTCGCATCTATGACACAAGGGTGTGCTTTGAGCCAGGATAACGCAATGCTTATTAAAGCCAGGTGGACACAAACAGCTCTAGCCAGTTAAGTTGCGCACAACAGGCCTTATTTATCAAGAGATGCATAATGTGTGCAAACCATTTCTAACTAACTAGCAATTAATACCATATTAACTCTTCCACTTTATTTAATATCCTAATAATTACTGTGCTTTCATTGCTAACTGACTGCCACCAGTCCCAGCAATGAGAAACAGAATAGGTCCATGTTCCACAAATACTAAAAATAAATATTACCGGATCACTTTAACAGATTATTTTGTCTTTCATTGCAACCTTGTGGTAACTTTATATATTCTCATGAATTCATTATAAATTATACAATTTATTGGAATACTTTTAAGCAATTTTACTTGATAATTGTATCTTTTTCCATCAATTCTATTATATATCTAACATAGACTATGAAATAACTGATTGTATAAAAAAAAACTTTTTATAATTTAATTTTAAAATATTTATTATAATACAGATTTCAGCGTTTTAAAATGTCCTTAGCTCTTAAGTAGCTCTTACAAACCATCATATCAATGCATTTTCATCTCAGTGCATGTCAGTCACTATGGCTGATCGTTTTCAAGTTCACACGGCATCGCATTGAAGCGGTTCAATCATTAAGCACATTTGCCGCCAGCCTCGAGGATGAGAGGTCTGCTTTGAAAAGCAACATGACGTGTCAAGGAGTCGAGGAGAGTTTTGACCCTGTGATCAGCCTGGGCCCGGCTAAATCACAGACCGGCGTACTCTTGACAAGAAAGATGTAGTCAACACCACTAGAACAAGCTTTCCATGACTTTTTAGAGCCCTCTTTCCATTATTTCTTCTGCTTCAGAAGAATACTCTCTGCCACCGAGTACATGTCTGAGCTTATTGCAGGCATCATGCACCTATGTTCTTAAGAACACACCGTCCTGCTTGATAAGTTACTTGTATATCTGTAGTGTGGTAGGCACCCACAATATGTGAGCATATCTTTTCATGTGACAACAATGAAGAAATTACTGAAAAAAGAAAATTTGCTGTCCCCTCAAAATAACACAACACACAGCCATTAATGTCTAAACCGCTGGCAACAAAAGTGAGTACACCTCTAAGTATATATAGCCAGCCAGCCAGCCAACAAGCACTTCCTGGAACCATTTTGCCATTTAGGTTTTGCATTCTCCATGAACCACATGACCGTTGATAATTTCTAACTTCCTTAGCGTAACAATTGTTCTTTCCGTGGCTCTGCTGGGAACCACGTGTCTGCTAGTTGAAGATATGTTGCCTTTTGTTGTGATTTGCTGAAAGTGGCATCTGTGCTTTTGCCAATTCTAGATCAAAACATGTGTTGCTCTAATTAGCTAAAGGTGGCCTAGTAACCTAACGATTTGACTGATTCATTAGCAGCACTGCCTCAGCAACAACATAGTTTGAATAGAGGTCCCCGTCTGAAACTATACGCAGAACATGCAACATTCGAATGGTCTTAGCAGGCTGTTGTGTTCACTACAAGCCTGGTGAGCCCCAGTCAGCCTAACTGGTCCTGCTGTGTGAGGGGGTTGCTGCTCCTGTCAAGCGGTGTGGTTTATACTTTCCTCTCACCCTCACCCAGGATCCAACAGCTCCAACAGCTACTTCAGGACACCACCTCCTCCTCGGACAGCTCCTCGTACTCCTCTGACCACCAGCACAAGAAGAAGAGGAAAAAGAAGGACAAGAAGAAGAGGGATAAAAAGAAGAAGAAGCGAAAGAGGAAGCACAAGTCGTCTAAAACCAGTGGCTGTTCAGACTCGGACTAACGCGCTGCTGCTTGTGTAACGCGCGCTGCAATGCTCAGTAATGCTCTGCGGTATATGAGGGGAGGCTGAACGTTGAAGCAGCCTTCATAACAATATGTTCCCTCCATAGTTTGAAGTGATCGCATGCTGGACATCTGTAGGTTTATAATGCGAGGACGGTGTAGCCCAGTGGGCCCCGAACCTTTTCACAATTGACTCAATGTGAAACAAAGTGCTTCAGTATGTGTGACCCCTGCTAACACAAGAAGGTCAAATACACCATTGCATCTTCACAAGCGACTCTTGTACCAGTGCAAACACCGGACAAGAAGATGCACCTTAAATTGATTTCTAAAACTACTGGGGTTATCATTAGACTAGATTAAAATAATATAAAATGTATTATTGTACACGGGGCTTCACAACATTTGTGCCCTTGAAAGACCCAGCTTTCACTTTGGAAACCGGCAATTGCTAATGACTTCTCCATTAGAATTGCTTGGGGCTGCAACTTCTGCTTCATTTCAATGTGATCATACAGAGCACTACAGGATCATAGAGCTGTAGAAAAGCTTCTATGGAGTGCATGAGATTTTGCACATTCATAGGTGCACGTGCGTCAGACCGCATTCTTTGCAGGTTTATTGCCATTTTTCTGTATTCTTTTTACAGGAGCATGTTAGGAAATGCAGCATGTCATTACAAGATCGGATTTTCCACTGTGTTTTGCTGTGCTACCAGTGTTAGGATACTATGATTGTAGGCTTGTGTGAAACCGGGAAAAGGAGGGGGGACATCTAAAATGTAACCATCTGAATACTGCTAGTTATTTAACCCACAAGAAAAACATTTATGCTTACGTCTGCGTATAAATATCTAGAATAATTTGGGGTTAGAACAGACATGTATGCCCCAGAGACATGGTGAGAATGTCAGGAGATTTACTAAGCATTTTACAATGTTAAGCTAACTCCCGCCTGCAAAGTAATTCTATTAACAATAAATACTCAAGTTGGCCTTTAGTGAACTTGTTTTTCTGCAGCATATTATTTTGGAGTGATGGTTTTATAGTGATGGGTTTATGTCTTATTTTTATCATCTTCTAATATTCCACTTCAGTGAATGAATGAAAGCCATTTTTTTGTGGTAACCTACACACAGTAGACCTTGGCAATGTGAGCTTTGGCTGTGCTGCTGAGCAACAATTAGCAGGTATACCCATACCCTCCAGTAGACTCAATAAAACTCATCTGGGCATCTCATCCCAGTTGGCAGCAAATGCACAATTCCCACCCTTAACACAAACGTTTCAACATTTACACTGAATCAAAGGATAATCTAATGAGTGACGGTGCATTTTAAGAAATGAATCCCTGTGGAACCAAAGAGCTGGAAACACTCCTTCCTAATGACCCCGATAAAGGGACAGTTAACACGGACCTATAGGGAATGTGCACACAGATTTCCATTTAGATTTCTCTCTTAGTCATTATAACTGGTGGGAAGGCTGCAAGGAGTCCATCTAAATGTATCCCCTGTGTGTGTGTGTGTCAAATAAATTGAGAATCCATAAGTTTGGAGTGAGTGAAAGCTTTATTGGATCTCTACCCGATCCCTCTCTCCTATTTTCCTCAGATTTCCATGGCAACTCTGTCTATCCAATCACTATGACCCAAAGATTGTAAATATATCAGCTTCACTAAAACCACATAGTACACCCCCACCCACCCTCCCCACCCACCCAACACCCCCACCCCACCCACTCAACTCATTCACAGCGGCCCCATGAATCTCCCAAATGAGCTCAGAGGGACTGGGCCATATCGAGGGGAGATGGCCAGGCCGGCGTCCTTATTAAAACACTCTGTCTTCTTGGAGAAGAGAGTGCGTCAGATTTGATATCAGGACACTTTTCCCCTGCAAACAAACCCTGTAACAAAAACTCTTCTATAAACCACTTTACTGAAACACAATATGAAAGTAAGCTTGTGTTCTTACTACTGGAACAGTAGACTACTTTGAGAAACACACCATAGGCTTAGGTAAAACCTAAGCCTAAATGTTAGCACGCAAAACATGAGTAGCGTGCTCAAGTTCCATTAGTTTAATTTGCTTATTGTTTTCTGGAAAAAACATCTCCAAGTTTATTTAATGACATTCAGAAGCACAGAAATAAGTAGGAAGTAAAACATTAAACCATTCTAACCAAATAGAGAGAATGTGGTTAATACATAAATAGGTTAAATGATAATTTCGACCATGGCTTTTAGGGAAACATATTTCCGGAAAGCTGTACATTAGGAGACATTATCATTCTGAAAGCCCGGATGCATAAAAAAGCCAGTGAATGCAGTCATTATAGCTCAATGGACCAATAATGCACCTCTCAGTCTAAGTTGCATTGATGCGCAGCTGAGAAGTGAGCCTTGTGTTTAGAATAAGAGGACTGCAGAAATGGAGCCTCCGATAGCGGCAGACAGACCGGCCAAGGCCAATATTTATGTTTTTCCATTGTCTGTGACAATTCTCTCTCCCCATCACACTCGACAAAGGGAGTCTATCCTGCTAACTTACTAAAGCGTTTTCTCCTGACACTGGGGGGTCAAAGTGCTGTTCTGCCTCTCTTAGTGACGTCCATTCTATACGTTGTTATGGTGTATAGAATGCACTGCGGCAGTTTCAATAGCATTCTAAACATCTCCCAGAGAGAGAAAATGAAGGAGAGAAAGATGAAGACAGTCTGATAGCCCTGGCAGAGCAAGGATTGGTCTAGGGATGGTGAAACAAGCAGAGGAGCTGAGGAGGGAAGGAGTTGTGTGGGACACTTGGGCTGTTTTTAAGAGAGGACAGGGAGAGAACAGAGGAGCACATTGCCTGGACTGATGTGGATGAGAGCTGTAGGACTGTTAGACACAATTCTCTCTGTTTGCTTGTTTTATTGTTTCACCTTAGGGCGTTTTCTCTTTCTATTGTGCCTTTTATGAAGTCTTCTTTGTTAGATTATTACATCATCTAGCCAGGAACTTAATGTGTGTGACCGAACGTTCCCTTCAGACCATATTTTTTTTCCATAACATTAAACGATGCACCACAAAAGCATTGTGTATTTGGAGTACAGCGGTATGAATTATATGAGTAATCCTTCAACCATGGTACCCGTTGAATGTGTCGTGCATTTATTTTAAGTTGCGTTAAGTAACTGATTAGAAAACATTGACTGCTCTGATTTGAATTATTTAGCCTATAAAACATGTCAGAGGGTTCGCGGTCCCTTCAGTCATCATGTTTCTTGCCTTCTAATTGGTCTCTATCCTTTTCGCATTGCTGGTGGACGCAACGGAGAAGAGCCAACCCAGCCAGCAGACGGCGAAAGGAAAGAGGAAGTGGAAACATCAGCATTATATCTAACGCAGAGGATAGGAGGTAGAGACAGCGAAACACACAACTGGGTAACACACACGAACTCCAAACATCGGCGCTTTGCTGGAAGAAGTCGCCGGGCATCGCCAGGTTTGTGAACGCAACGCACGCCTTTTTCTTGGAAGTCCCCAGTGTTGGTTAGGATTTAAGATGCACTTATCTGCGTTTCTCGCAAATGTTCAGTGTCATCATGTTTTGAATCGATGCGCTTTGCCTCAGGCAACCTGTCTCTATTTTGTTCCCTCTGCAGTTGAGCAGGCTTTATATTATATTATATTATGTTATTTGTTCTGATTTGTCGCGTAGCCTACTTTTTAAAGAGGATTTACATTTTTTGGTGGCTCTAATGAAATGACCACGGTCCACGATTGTCAAAAGAGACTGTTTATCTCTTCCGTTTGCGTATTATACAGAAGTATCATTTTACGATACAATTAAATCGGAAGTTGCTACGTCAAACTTCCATTGTTAAATTACTTAGTGTTTCTTGCCTCAATCCACAGTTGATATAAAGAGCCTAACTCTATATCAATACGGCTGTGATCTGAGTTGGAAGAGAGACCCAGCAGCTTCTGGTGTATATTTGAGGCGCTCAGTCTCTGAGTGTGGTTGTTTTTCATCTCACGGGGCTTATCGTGAGGTGAGAAACAACCATAGGCTACTGCACCTCACCTCAAACTGATTATAGCGCACATTACATGTGTCATATACAAACGACTGCTTTTACCTAGGCCACGGCGTCACCTGGTGTTTTATATCCATCCAAGTGACATTCAGTCAGCTTGCTTGCTTGTCATCACTGGCTGGTTGTGATGAAGCCATGGGCTGCTGTTTTGTCGTGTTAACTAGACAATAAATCACCTATTTATGTAAGCAGCACATTTATGCATTCAAAGACTGATGCACACACAGACAGAGGACAAGTAGACCTACTTGTTGGACTGGTTAGGGGAGTAGGGATCATATTTTTGTTTGTCTGCTAAATGGTGATAATGGGTGAAAATAAGTGGAAAGTTAACAATTCAGCAAGGGATGAAAGGTGCAATATTTGATAGTGTGACTGGAATAGTCTCACTTCAGTGCAATCAACACTAGGTGAGATTAGCATACTGTGTCTTCGGCATCAGAGTAGTTCTGCTAATGTATAGGCCTAGACGTTGGACCCCAACATGGCCCTGTAAAAAGTCCAGTCCAGTGGCATGCCATCAGTGCATATTTCTAAGCTATTTTTACAGCCTCCTCAGAGAACCTTATGTGTTATGTCAGAGGAATGCACACACGTGGAAAAGCACATTTTTATTGGCCACCGCAAACTTCTTGTCTTTTTAACTGCCTTGCCCAAATAAACCTTCCATTGTCCCTGGTGGGTCTTAAAAGTAGAGACGCAAATAAGAAGTTGCAACGCGAAGATACACGAAAAGTTGTAGCAGCAGTCTTGATGTGCCCCATTTATCGTAACCCCAATAAACGGATGTATATACTTAAGGTGTCATTGAATCTGTCAGACACGATTAGTTGAAAAAGGTGAAAGAGAGGGATGGAGGGAGAGGAGTAGAGGCAGCATAGTTATGTCTGCACTACAATAGTTTTATCCAGCTGCATTGCACTATATATCCGGTGCAGTGTTTCTCAAATGGGTGCGTATACAAAACACATCCAGGGTTACCCGAGAAATCACTAAACTGTGTAAGAATAATACATGTTGATTATGAGTGCTCCCCTCTCCGTTTAGTTTTATTACTGTGTAATTTGGTCTTGTTCACAACCTTTACAGGTTTGGATGCGTGGAATAATATAGTCTGTTAAGAGTGTTCTGCTTGTAAATGACCTGAAAGGTGGTGCAATAGCAAATACATGTTATAACGTGTGTAGTGCTCATAGTTGGTCTCACGCTGTTGACCTCCTGTGACCACATAAAATCTAATTCTCATACCAGCATAACAATATAGAGTAGACTTATAGATGGCATTGAACAATGTATGGCTTTTATAATTCATTTATCTAAAGCGGATACATACAATAGACTTGAAATACTGTAATGTGAAAGGTATTATTTCTTAATCTTTAAATCCTCTCACAAGCAGTGTTGGGCATGTTACTTACAAAATGTAATACATTATAGATTACTATAGTTACTATGAGTTACACTACTTTTGCGATACTTTTGAGTTACTTTCACCAAAATAACTGTGGAAGAATATGATTGAATTTTAAAATGCTAACATTTTGTTTTTAGTCTTTTATCACACGCAGTGTGCAGGATTGGGTACAGTTAACAACATTTGAAGCGGTGCCTCAAAATAAACCTTTATTTATTTATTTATTTATTTATTTATTTATTTATTTATTTATTTATTTTACTGCAAAAAGCATAATCTTACTGTATACTTTTGTAACGCATTACTCAATGCTTACCTCACCTTAACAGTTGGAGCTCCCTCCCGTTTGACACCCTCTCTCACCTCCCCAAGTGTCAGCCCTCACTCGGCTGACGCTAACCTCCCTCACTAACGGATCTGGTTCGCGTCGACGCCGAATGCATACTGTTAGCTAAGCTAAGCTAAGCTCCGCTAGCCCCGGGGACGTCATGCTCCTAATAGAATGTTGTTTGCTTATAACTGGTGTTATGACCTCTTCAGCTACAGTGTGACCTCATCAGATATGGACACACATGTAATTGTACGCTGCTGCTGTTAACACAAGCATCTGCTAACTTCTGTAAACGCCCTACACATGCACGGCCGCAGAAACACTGTAAGCTTCTCTCACTTTGCGCCACCCCACCCCACCCCTCCCCTCCCTTCCACCCTCACCCCAGAGGGAAGCGTTTATGTGCTATACTTTTTTTTAAAATGTTGTTCTCCTCCTCTTCTTCTTCCTCTCCTTGATGTATGGCCGCCCTGCCTGTTCCGCCTGTTATCCGTCCATCTCAATGAGCTTGTGTTCTCTCCTAACCCCCCACTCCCCCAATAGTCCCTTGCAGTGGCACACCCAACGTTGCACCGGGCTGCCTCCCACTAACATGTTCTTTATCTCTCTGTCCTTTTTGTACAGTGTATTGAACAGCCTTAAAACAACAACAACAACAACAACAACATACCTTTTAGCCCTCATTCCCCAGTGTATCTTGTTGCCGCTGGGTTAGACTGATTCCGGCGCTCCGCATTAGGTGAACGTTGTGGTGCATAATTGCTCCCCGCAGTGTATACAGGACAGTTAATTTAGAACCACAGGTGGCGAAGCCTTGAAACGAGGGGTTGGGGGTGAACTCGAGGGGTTCTTATTGGCGTTGCTCTAGCCTGGCTGTGTCATCGTGAAGACTGTTAATAAGGCTTACTGAGTAGTTGCTGTAGCGAGTGCTTGTCTTGAGGTGCGAATGTGAATACATCAGAATGTGTTGCTTTTCTTTCTTGGGGGGGGGGGGGGGGTGTCACAAAGAAAGCTCACACACACCGTTCTGTTCTCAGTGTTCTGCATTCCAGCTGCGGTGCGGACTGCTGCAGAACTCTGTAAATATTGAGGTGTGTGTGTGTGTGTGTGTGTGTGTGTGTGTGTGTGTGTGTGTGTGTGTGTGTGTGTGTGTGTGTGTGTGTGTGTGGCATTTAGCCTCTTAGAGTGGCTGTGACCTAGAAGGTTAAGTGGTTGGATTGGAACTGTGATCTGATCTAATCCCTGTGTGTGTGTGTGTGTGCCCGGCGCGTATGTACGTCAGTAGATTCTTTATGTAGCGTGTGTGTACAGTATGTATGTGTATCGACAGCAAGACCTTATGTGTGTTGTTTTTTTTTCTTTCTTTTTCTACTGTATGCAACTCTGTGTCCTTTTCAAAAAAAATATTGCTGTAGGATCTCTTAGTGTGTGTGTGTGTGTGTGTGCGCGCGCATATGCTGTTGAGTTGTAGAGGTCATTCCCCACTTAGTAATGTGTCGGGTGTTAAAGCCTCTTTTACTATAGCTCCTCCTTCCTGTGGGTTTTGAGTGTGTGTGTGTGCTCTCTGTGTGTATGCCCTGTAGGGACACGTGTTTGTGTGTCCGTCATTCCAGCCTCATAATGTTGTGTGAACAGTGTTTTTCCATTCACGCTTCCCTGCATTCGGTTCTGTTTGTCTGTCCGTCACTCTGTCCATCGGTCTTTCATGTCCCCTTTACCATCATTCATTTGCTGCCTTGAAGACATGAAAGTTCCCAGATTTTTCAATTGCGCGTGGATTAGAAGGGTTAAAATGAGACTTGTCCAGTACTGTCAACTGTAGTTTGTGTGAGAGTGCCCTATTCTGTTTAATGTACTGACTTAGCTCAACACAGTCAGTCCAGCACAGTTAGAGTTTGCGTTTCCATTACAACAGGGCTACCCATTTGTGTCTGTAACTGAGGATGATCATGGTTTGGTCATGTTTACAAAAATGTACTTTATTTGACTATTGCACTGTGTGGTAGCTATTGGTCATCAAGGTAATTATGGATGCACTTATTGCATATTTGATGGCCATTTACAATAAACTTTTTTTTTTATAAAGCCAGACAATGTTCTGCTTTTAGCTGATTCAGTTTTCATTAGTTATCTCTATTTCCCAAGTTTTTGAGTTTTGATTTATTTTGGTCCCTTAGCGGCCAACGCCAACGCTTGCTAAGTCATATAGGATCCAATGTAAGGGTATGTCCGGTCGGTGGCCAGTGTGTGGTGTAGTTCAGGCTAAGGGCTCGCCATGCCTCTACACAGACTGTGACAGGGATGGTCTGGCCAATGTTCTGACACAGAGCATTGACCAATGGCCCAGTGGAGAACAATGGGGAGAAAATCTATGTTTCCTTTTAGAAAGGAAGGGAATTGTTATAATGTGCATTTTTTATCTGTGCACCAAAGCTGGGGTCCAAAAAGTGGTCTTCTTTTCACCTTCTTGCTCTGTCTGTGTGACATACGCACACATATTTAGATGACAATAGACAGGACTTGCAGATAACTGGGGCTTCACTGCGGTGGTAGGGAAGAAACCTGTCTTGTTGTATTGATAGACAGATGGATAGAGGTGGATGGAGAGAAAATGTTTTTTGATTAATCTTTGTCTGCAGCATCTACCTTTTTTCCCCATCCTTTTTTATTGCCTTTTATCCCAAACTCAGAAGTTTTTACTTAATTTGATATATTTTAATTTAATATATTTCCATATGCTAGCTATTGAGCTTTATCTGACTGGCTAAGGTAAACTCTTTGATGGGAGATGATGATTATTTTAGAGGGTTGATTGCGCACAGCTGGGTGGAGGAAATACAATCGATTACTCATTAGCTGTCAGGAGACCATCAGTTTGTTTCTGCATTTAAAGGGGCAAGAAACCTAAAATATATGCTGCAGATGCCAAGGTAGTGGGGTTTTTGCTCTCCATGATTATCCTGAAAGCTTAACTGCTCCGCAAAAAAATAATGATTAGTTGCCTAGACCTTGCTCACCCCTTTTTTGGTATAACTGAGTGATTGTTAGCTAAACTGTATGTCAATACTCCATGTGGATGATCCACAGAATGTTCATTTGGTAATGTAGATGTTACCCAGCATAATTATACCAAGGTTACACGCCCGCCTGTGGTCTGGCCTGCTGATCTGGTGGCACTTTTGCCGCTGCCGTGGGTGGGGCTTGGGGGACGGTATCACTGTGGTATTGAGTGACTCAGTTCGCGGTTCATTTCTACATTGCCTTCAGTGTTCTGTCTTCTGACTGGAGGCAGGGGAATGGAAGAGTGGTTTGGGGCCCCAAGGTTTTGGTTCCTTAGGGCGGGCGGGGGCGGGGCCTTGGATAGTTGGGCTCGGTTCTCTGTTTCTCTGCGTGCACGTTTGTGGTTGGTGGGTTGGACTGATTGGCATTGCACGGACCGGGTTGGTCCGTGTGATGTTTCTCAGCTCAATTATGAACACCATTTTATTTACACTTTACTATGAATTCTTAAAAACGTTTGGAGTCAATGAAAGCCATCACCAATATGGAACCAAGCAAAATATACATCTCTACTACTGATGACCTACAGAAAGCTAACGAACTGAACGACTTCTACCTTAGGTTCAACGCCAACAATTTTACCAACAAATGCAGTACTGTTTTAGATGCTCTAGAGGACAATACATCTATAAGACCTGAGATAGATAGTTTAAAAGTGCAGTCACTGTTCCAGCAGCTATGCACTACAAAATCCACTGGACCAGATGGGATCTCTGCCCGCCTTCTAAAAACCTGTGCGGAAGAGCTAACCCCAGCTTGGTGTCCACTCTTCCAGCACTCGATGGACTCACACATTGTTCCTGCATTGTGGAAATAATCTGCCATTAAGCCAGTTCCGAAAAAGTATTGTCCAGTTGGGAACAAGGATTATAGGCCGGTAGCATTGACCTCAAGTGTGAAATGTTTTGAGAAATAAATTTCGTATAGATATCTTGGTATCCACATTGACAGTTCATTCACATGGCAGAGCCATGAGGAAAACTTTTGTGCTAGGATACAACAAAGGATGTATTTTTTTAAGAAGGCTTAGGCTCTATGGTGTGAATAACACACTTATGCTTGTATTTTATCAAGCCATATTGGAAAGTATAATTAGATATGGTATACAGGTATGGTACGGTAATCTGTCTGCACAGTTAAAGGTCAAGCTGGCACGCCTCAATCACACAGCCTTGAAGATCGTAGGGGGAAATAAACATCTAGGTCTTCAGTCATTATATGAAACATCTGTGCTTAGGGAGGCACAGAACATTCTTAATGACACAACTCCTATTCTTAACACAGTTTGAGTTGTTACCCTCACATAGGAGGTTCAAGCATTCATTTATTCCTTCCTCTATCAAGATTCTAAACAGTAATACTCAGAACTAAACACCTGGTATCTATGTAAATCTACTTTTGTGTGCTGTAGACCTTTCTACATGTATATTTCATAGGGTAAACACATTTATACATATATTGAGTATAGTCCCATTTGTTTCTTATATATTAGCAAATGTGTAATTTAGTGCTGTTTTAGTGCTGGTCTTAAATCATTAGTATTTTATTGTTTCATAAAATGACAATTTATATATTTATTGCATTTATTTATTTATTAATTATGGTTTAGTTCTGGCTATTGTATACTGCCTACCTTTTATGAACTTATGAATTTGCACATAAGCGTTGTATTGTGTATGAGTGGTGTGTGATGCAGAGGCCTTTTTCACTTTAATATTGTAATAACCCTGAAAATTTGGGCTAGCGCAACCTCCCATGGGCATAGACTGCTCTAGCCCCACTTTGGAATTGATAAGTGTCAAATTTATCCGAGGCATAAAAGCTGATTTTAGGCTGGCCTAGTTAAAATTATGCCACTAGACCTTGCTTCCTCTTGTTGGCAGGCACATTATCACAAGTATGTCAGTCAGTTAATACATATCTATCTTACAGGGTTTAAGCCAATTTGTGGGAACTTTAAGTAGGTCTCATGGTTACCTGTGTCACGAGGGACATGTTTACATTGAACTAGGTTGACCTTTATGTCCTATACAGTATACACTAAAGGTTCAATTGGTTTGCGGTTCTGTGTGTGTGCAGGGCATATGACTCGTCTCTCGGCATGGTTTTGTTGTATGCAGTGCTACCTGTCAGAACACGCTTGTTATGTTTGCTCATCGCTAAAGCCCGACTGAATGCTACCTACTGCACTCAGAGGTGCTTTATTATGTAGGTATCTTCAGGAAAGCTAGCCAAAGAGAGCTAGCTAAGATAGCCCACACTGCTCAATTTTCGCTATACTGTATCAATTTTCATGCCTTACTATTGATTTATTTTATTGCGGGTTTAAGCGCAAAGTAACAATAAAAAAAACTAAATACATTTTTCATGAAACATATTTTATTTAGTTGCATTTTTGTATTTATTATATATATATATATATAATATATATAATTTTTTTTTTTAAAGTTACTTGAATTGCAATGTAGCATTATACATTAATATCTTGGAGGTTCTTGCCAATACCCAGCCCTAGTACCCCGGTTAACACACATTCACAAAGGACATGGAAATCAAACAGGAATTAAGCATTGAATATTTTCTTTTCTTTCCTTTCAACTAGGGCACATCCGCCATATTAGAAAAATCTCCTTTGCAGATCTTGGTGGTGGTAAGGGTCCTCACGGTGAGTCATGTTCTAAAGTGAGTCGTGGTTGTTTTTTTGTTTTTGGGCTCGATGATCGTGGACAGACAGTATTACACTAGATACATTATATAAACTAAGTAATCCTGAATAGAGGTGTTAAGATTTTGTCTTTTTAATAACCTCTCAGAGGCATTGCCAAGATTGTTGCCCAGTGGTCCGACTTGCTTGTAAGAACTTTTGATTACACTTTCCAAAGCTTAGATCTAGTTGTGTTTTTTTTTTTGTTGTAGTGGCCTATGTACCACTCCCTACTGTTGTCTGACTGGCATGAGTCAGATGAGCGTTGGTTTTCTAGGTGGTGCAGCTCTTTCCTTTGTCATGTTTCGTCAGGTACATATGCGTGACATCATCCTGGGCAGGGTTTGATTAGGCTAGTGCAAGTGTTTGGTTAAAAGGTAGGTTCTCACTTTGTGTGTGTGTAGAGTTCAACTAGCCTTGTGTTAAGTTCAACTGGCCTTTTTAAATCAGGGCTACAGACTAAGCTTTTCCCTTATTAGCATTGGTGCTTTCTGGCAACTTATTTTCACCACATTATTTGGTTGCACCTTTTTTATTTTTATATTTAACGTTATGGTATTAATTAATGAGCTTGCATGCTGGTGAATCGTTGTATTTCATACCCTAGTTTTGCATTTATATAAATATTGACTCTCACTCGACTTGCTAAATATTTCAATCTGAACATAAGTTTAACTTCATCTTTGCAAGTTGCAACACTGTAACCTTGCACATGCCGAGCTGAAGTGGAGAGAATCTGCTTTGAATGTTAATCAGTGAACATAATGCACTGACAAATCTTTTTTTCTGCCTTGTTTTTGAAGAGTTTTTATAGACCGCGCAAACAATAAATACAGTAAAAAATGATACTAATAAAAAAAAAAAAAGAACTGACCTCGCACCCAATATTTGATTGATCTGACTGTTAAACACTGTATTATGAATACCACTTTATTGCTAGCTTGATTTGTCATTATATGCTAATATACAGTAGCTGGAATTCTATAACGGTCTAAATACTGCATCATCGATGCAGTGCAAAGGAGACTATATCATGACAACAATGATTTCAAACACAATGGCTAACGCAGTAGTATGGGCACCAACACAGCTTGGTAAACTTTTTACTCGCTCACTCAAGAAAATGGTCACAGTCTGGAGGCCTATAACTAGTTATTAGCTGGTGCAGTGCACATACAAAAGTGAGAGAAAGAAACACTAAAATGGACTTGGCTGGTGCAGACCATACACTTAGTGGGGAAAGCGTTGCGCTAGCCAGGCAGACAAATGCTATAGATCATCATTAGTGCTCTTCCACCAACCAGCTCACCGACACAGTCCACAGTCGAGCCTCCCCGAGCAGGTCTCTCGGAAGTGGCCTTTAGAGGAGCAGCAGCCTGACCTTTCTGTACCTGTGTTAAGAAGCGCTTTAATTCCAATTTGTCTGGCACGCTCTGCCTCCATGGAGATCAGTACGCGCCCGACTTCAGAATGACTTCCGGAATGATTCAGTCATGTGGTTCGTGAGGCATGTCCCTTCAATGTGCGTTTCTTTGAGAGCTTGGATTTCCAGCACCCACAATGCATCAGGCCTGGACCCTGGTGTAATCCGGTCTGCCTAGTGCCAGAGGTCCACCCCCTTCTTGTAGACACGTCTAGAAGAAGAGTGTGACAGTCTGATCTTGACCTCTAGGAGCAGGTGGATGTGTGGACTCGTCCAGGTTGCACACGTGCTGTATTGTACTGTGACGGATTGGCGATGTCTCCTTTAGCCTGGCCACCACTAGAGAGGTCAAGGATTAGATTGCATCTCATATTGATTATTGTAGCCCCCCCCCCAGTCTCCCCCTTCCCCACTCATAAAGACAAGGACAGGAAATGCATCCTCTACTCTGTGGGCTCTTGGGAGGAACAGCCTCCCCAGTAATGCCTGCAGTCACGATGGCTGCCCGTCAGTCACTAGTCCCACTTTGTGTGAATGAGAGCTACCGTATCGGCCGTGGCCTGTGCTTTTAGAGTGGAGATAATTTGATCACCGGGCCTCCCCTTCCTCTCTGGAAGTTGGATGTTAATGGCGTTTACGAGAAGCCTCTGGCCTCACCTCAGCGCGGCTGCACTGTTCTCAGGACAAACGTTCCCCGAGAGGCGATCCTCTCGTCGGTTGTTCCCCTACATTCCTCGTGGAACCAGTGTGTTGATAACGCTCTGTGAACTGCTTTCTTGGCGTGTGTGCACGTGTGTGTAGGTATGCGTGCGTGCGTGCGTGCGTGCGTGCGCGCGCGCGTGTGTGTGTGTGCGCGCTATTTATCTTATTTACTTTTATTATTGCTACAATTCCCAGCCACTTTAGTGGCAACCAACCGAGCTGGTTCGGACAAAGCATGCGTTTGTGCCGTGTTGTTGTTGTTGTTTGCAGTGAGCTCTGCCTGGCTTTGCATAACTTGTCTTGTGAAGGGCTGCCATGTGACACACGAGGAGAGCTTGAGAGTGAGAGATGGAGACCAAGAGCTGAAGAGAGGAAGACAAACAACCTTTGTCTTGTCCGGGCGCTGCTATATCTGTCTTTTTTTTTGTTTGGTTGTGTTAGCAAAGCGAATCCTCGGCTTGACCGCGAGTTAGTTAATGTCATGTTGGCCTGTTTTTAAGTCTGCGCAGAGGGGAGGAGAGGTTAGTCAATGCAGGCTTAAATAGATTCTGGTGAAATGTACACCCCACCCCATCCTGCCCCTCCCCCACACATGCTCTCACAGTGAGAAGTCACTAATGGTGTGCGTGTGTGTGTGTGTGTGTGTGTGTGTGAGAGAGTGATTCTTAGTGTTGTGTCTGGTGGCTTTTTGACATTTCATCTATGATGTCATGCCTCTGAAGCTAATGGACATGTGTAGTTTGTTAGCCCCCAAAGATCAGGTGTAGACAGGAGTAGCGGAGGCAGCTTTGAGACCTGTTTTCATTTGTTGATTGTTGGTGGGTTAATACATTTTGTTATTCAGGAGCGTTCCTTTTGCGTTTCAGTTGTTTTAATGACAGGGAAGTGCTGAACAAAGTTAGATGCGTACACACTGTGCGGCACTTCTCTTTTCCCCTGCCGTTTATTCTCACCGTTCCACCCTGCCATCTTCCCTGGTTCTTTAGTCTCTGCTGCAGTTGGCGGTGACGCATGAGCTGTGGAGCTTACAGGAAGTGTCGTTTTGATAGGCCAGCAAAGGGGCAGCACAGTAGCGGCTCCGACATGCATTTGCATTGCTGAACCACTGCCAGGCAACGCACGCAGCATTTTGATGACATCACCTTTGCTGTTGAAACAAGCACCCCACCCCACCCACCCACCCCCCCCCCACCCCCCTCCCCTCCCCTCCCATATTCTCTCTCGCTCTCGCTCCGTGTGTGTCACATGCGAAGTGGCAACCAAAAAAAAAAGCAAACACCAGTAAATGAACCAGAGCTAGTTAGATAGGGGAGGGAGGGGCTGTCCATGAGCGAATAGAGGGATGGGAGGGGGTTTGGGGTAGCTGACCGTGCTCGCGGGCTATAGGACTCTCACACACAGGAAGAAGACAGGAGAGAGACGAGAATTGTTGTGCTACTGTTCCTCTCGCTGCGGGAGAACAACTTTTAATTTCCCTGCTGGGCCGTCCGGACCTCTCTGCGTGTCGGAGTAGAGATGAGGGACTCTGTGGATTGGCTTGTGGGCTGCAGGCACAGGGAGGAAAGACTCTGAACTGAACAGGCAGGCTGTGTGCACCCAGGTTGGCTTCTCGTTTCCCTGCCGATCAAGGAGACGGTAGCTACATACTTGATCGCCTGATCTCTCCACCACAGCCACACCACACTGGCTGTGCTCCGCTCCTCAGGATGCCTAGCTTAGGAGGGTAAACCTCGACTCCAGTTAGTGGAGAGGAGTTGGTTGTGTGTGCAGTGCACGGTCGTGGTTTTATTTAATGATCCCGGGAGGGAATAGTGCGCACTTTCCAGGCGAGTGGAATTCTGCGAATTGAGTGCCTTTTTCTTTGTTTTTTGTTGTGAAGCCCACTAACTGAGTGGCATCATGCTCAGCCTACAGGACTCTGTCTTCTTTGAGATCAGCATCAAGTCTCTGCTCAAGTCCTGGAGTAGCAGCTGTGAGTACCCTGCCGGACCTGCATGCATGGTGTTTACATGTCCCAAACTTATCTACCGCACGCATACCTATAGAATGTACATGTTTGCAATCCACGCATGACGTCCATCTCCCCTCCGCTGTTTACATTGTTGTGTGTGTGTGTTTTTTATGGCCTTGTCGGGCTGATTTGGATGCTTGATCCAGGTGTAGCCAGCCTTTGCTTGGTCTGTATGCAGGTAGTGAAGTCATCTGTGTAGTCTACTACGGTGCCCACCCTACCGCTGCTCTTTGTCCCGCACGGAATGGTTCCAAAGATGCGAATCTGCAGATGCAGACGCCGATTACACGCAGTCCGACTGGAAGGACTCGCTCAGTTCTTCTGCACACGCCACCGCTGCCTTCGGGTCCCCTCTCGCCCGCTTCTTCTATCCGTCAGTTATTTCATTCTGTTTCACCATCTAATTCTCTCTCTCGGTCTTATTCCCCCAGGCCAGGGGCAGAAACGCACTCTCCTTCCATTACTTTTTTCTTTTTTTTTTTATTCCCTTCTCCTATCCTCTGGGATGGTTAATGTTTCCCTGTTATTGATCTATCTTCTAGATGCCTCCAGTTATTAGCTTTCCATGCTGCCCATATCCCACCATCAGATAGGGCTACTTCCATCCTGACGACCTTAACGGTAGTCTCAAAGACGACCCATGCATTATTGTACTTTTAAAAGGTGGTGCTTGGATACGTTTTTCAGGAGTACTTTTAAACTGCGTGTTTCTGACAGGTTGTTTCTACTGGTTGTGCAAACATGCATAGTATCTGAGCAAGTGTTTTGCCTCAATCTCTGTTTAGATGCTAACATTTATTTTTAAAATAGCTTTTAAAATGTTATTTTATGGCTATAAAATAACTTAAACTATTTTAAGCTGTGTCATCATGCAGTTGTCTGTAAATCGTTTGCTTCCAAACTAGTATGTTTCTGTGCTTTTCTGACACGCGTATTCCTTTTATTAGCCTAATTTGGGCAAATTTGGGTTTTTAGGAACAGACTTTTAGTTATTTGTAATTCACACACGACATTTGAATTCTCCAGGAAGTTCTCCAGGAAGAAGAAGCATCTCATGCAGGATACAATCAACATGATTTAATGTTTCATACAGTGGTTAAAAGCTTAGACGACGTCATTCACCCCTATTAGACACTATAACAAATCCCTTTTTCCTTTACACACTTTTTAAGGTGTTGATATATTGGGGTGCCTACCTTTTTTACAAAGCAATGCAAAGTCCATGGCAACTGATTTGATTGCTATTCAAAACATCCCTCTCTATTTGCCTGCTGCATACTGAGACCTTGCTTGACAATGGGGGGGAAACTTTTCTTCCACCTTGCATTATTTGAACACACACAATACAGGCATTCTCTGATACATCAACCATAACTTTGTACATATATTCTGTGCTTTTAAATGTTCATCTCAATTTAAAATATAGCAAAGTAACATTGTTAGCACTTCGATCTGTTTTTCTCCTCTCTGTCAGTTTATATAATGACTCTTTTGTTATGTAAAAACAAAATAACCTGTCCGTTGAACAAAAAAACTTTCTCTATATGCCCCTTTTCTATAATTGATGCCCCCCTGGGCCCCTCGCCAACCCCCCCCCCCCACCCCCACCCCCCACCACTCGCCCTTGTCCTGCAACTCTGTACCGGTTGCCAATCCTCCGCATTGGGCCTCTCAAACAAAGAGCAGTGACGCCTTTGCCTTGTTTCAGCAGCGCTCTGCTGTCCAGCCAATAACGTCCATACGGCCACTTCCTCCCCCTCATGTGCGTTTTGGTTCAGCTTCTGACATATGTGATGTTGTTCCACAGTGTTCTGCTTCTGTGTGCGTTTGGTCTCGCGTGTCCTCAGCTATAAACAGTTGGTTTGCATTATTCAGTAATCAGATGCCTCACTAATGGCCACGGACATTCTGCACATAAGTGTCCGCACCATGTCATCTAATTGTAGCATGTTGATACTTTCATTTCGAGCATTATTTTTTTATATCTTCTAAGCATTTGTTTTTTTTTCTTAATTGTTATTATTATTTAGGAGCATACTCGGTGTAGGGGAGACATGTAGCAACATGTTAGTCTGAACAAGATGGAAGAATTGGCACTACCGCGCCACACAAATATTAGGTCTGGCTATTTTGCCTTCTCCTTTGTATTACGTAGAGAATTAGCGTGGACACAGGCAACACTGTTTTTGAGGTCTATTGTTTCTGGTTGTCCCGATAGAGCGGAAGTGCACATACAGGCATTGGGGAGGGCTTATTATTATTATTATTATTATTTTTCACTGTGACATGGCGAGATTTACCACCCTGCCAGTTTTGTACCTTTGCTGGACGGGTGCTGTGTGTTGTGCAGCGCTGCACTCTTCTGGAGTATACAGACCTCCCAGAATTACAGCCTTGTCGGTTAGTTCTGCTACAGCTATTGCCCTGACGTCGGTATCATACAATATTCGCCTCGTCGACTGCCATCGACCCATCAACATATAAGATGACTCTCACCGATACGGCGCTGGCCGATGTTTGTGTGTTGATACAATTTTGATCTGGCTAAAGGCAAAAGTGTATACGTTTAGCTTTTCATTGCGCATGTGCGACACCACGAAGGCCTGCAGTAAACTTTGAGGCTTTGTGCTCTAGGCATCATGTTTATTTCCCGCAGTTGCACCAAATCTGTGCATGAGAAGTGAGTTTGTGCCGATAGAAAAGTATGAAACATTGCTCATTATATTTCTGCTGTCTGAACAACTAGGAAATGTGCCTAGTGAAACTCGATGATTATTAAGTTGTATGCTTCTTATTCATTGTTCAAGCCATATTAATAAAAACAATTATTTTTGATGGACCAAATTGTGCTTGTGAAACCGTTTGTATACAGAAGATGTAGTTACTAGTTATGATTGCTAATTCTAAAGCACTCTGCTTTAGAACATACAAAAAGACATATAGGCCAAACACCCTGAAGGTGGAGAGATGCCTTTGCAAGAGGAGAAACTGAAGCATAACTTTACATTTAAAGAGCCAGCCACTGGCTGAACATGGCTGTGGCGTGACATAACACAGGATTTGTTTCCAAATAAACGTTAAAGAAATTGTTGGCCTTGTGGGAGTATCTCACAGTACTATTTCATTGGCACTGCCTCTGCCAAATAGTTTCTTTAAAATCGGCCCAGAATTTCAGTCAATATGTAGTCTTGAACCATAAACATAACTAAGAAAAATATGTGTTAAGATAGATTCAGAAATCCTAATTATTTCTAATGCTTTGTTTGACAATTGACGCCTTATTAGTATGTTTATCATGACTTAAAAAATGTGCAGGTGAATCACCTTTCAGCTTTGAAATGCTGCAGTTCTTTCTGCTGTTTCCTAAAGAGTTCCATGCTGTGTTTCCTACAAGTTCTTTAAAGGAGCTGCTCTAGGCAACCCTTGCTGTTTTACATGTTATGCAAGGGCATCTTTGAGATTTGCATTGAGATTTGAATGAGGACTTCGCTTGAGGTCACAACACAAGTTGGCTCGCTGAGCTTCCTGCGAGTTCCTGTCCAAGCAGACAGGTTTGTGCGTTGCTTTTACAGATATTCAGACCACAGCTTTTCAAAGGAATAAGTTTAGGGAGGAAATGGTGGTCTGGCATATTGCAAGTGGCTACCCATTGAGAGAGGGGGCAGAGAGAAGCCACACACTCTTCTCCCCCCCCCCCCCCCTTATTCTCAAGAATGGGAGAGTGATGTGGAGACTTGACCCAGGAAAAATGCTCTCCTTTCCTTTCTTGCTCTGTTAGTTGAAAAGTACAACGTTGAGCTCTAGTGTAGCCTGAGTGTAGCTAGTCAGCAGTCCAGCTAGAGGGAGGGAGAGAGAGAGAGACGCAATGGACGTAGCCTAGATTTGTATTGGCTGTGGGGACCTGGCTATGTGACGACACCGGGGGTGTAGCTGTGACCCTGTAAACAAAGAGGGTTATGTTTGAGAGGCTCTATGTGCTGCTGGACAACGTTTCCACTACACAACAAACACGCTTATTACTGTGCCTCGGGTCTGATGTCTTACCCCGACAGACAGGCGTGCACACACTTTTACCATATGTTTTGGAACTGGGTGGTGGTTTGCATCTGCATCTCCCAGGGTGGCATATTTGCCCTCCCTCGTGGGAATATACGGAACAGGGTTTTGGAATAAATAGTTGATTTGGTTTGGTGAGAACATATTCTACTGGTGGCTTGCTCATTGTGGGCTCTTTCAAATTCTAAAACAAATCTTGTATTGGCGAGCCTCCTTGACATGTAAATGGACTAGATTGCTGTTGCATGTTCTATTACCTGCAATGCCTGCTTTTCTGCTTGCTGCCTTTTACTACTTTTACACACGCTGTCTGTTTTTGTAGTAAGAGCCAAGCCGAGTTGTAACATCATAGCCCAACTGTCACTGTGTTTGCTAACTGCGTTGCTGAACACCAGTCGCTGGGTGTGAAGTGTGACCTCTCTTGTACTGAAAAACACATCAGGTCTTTTGACAAGGTCTATTGTTTGAGATTTCTGGAACACACGGGTGTTTCTGTGGCAACCAGGAAGTAAGTGCGTGCGTGCGTGTGTGTGTGTGTGTGTGCACTTTTAGTCTGCTCCACTAGTCTGGAACTGGTGTAGTCCATGGTGGAAAACAAACCCTACATGAACACTTTAGAGACGCCTCCCAGATTATTTTCCTTTGGTCACTATTTGGATCCGGTTTAGATCAATATTGCCTATTACAGAGCTGCTGGTCCTAAATTGTATTTTCTCAACAGAACTGGCATTTTTCAGAAATGCATGTAATATAATGAATATTTAGCCATTATTTTCTTCAAACAACCTTGTGAGGAAGCACATTACTGCTTTGTTTGTTGTTTTTGGGGTCCCTAATATAGTTTCACTTCTTAATGTGTACGATTGACTTTAATTTGACATGTCACGCCTCAGTTTGTGTGTTAAGGATGGTCAGAAATGAGACAAATCACCTGCCGTGATGCTGTTCTAGTCTCTAACCTGCGCGTTTCACCTCCATCCCCTGATTGCTCCACAGCCTCGCCTCCAGTCCACAACAGTGCTAGCAGACGCCGTGCCCCGTCCTCCGTGACTCCCCTCTCGTGGGAGAAACGCAGCGCCGCCGCGATGTCAAGCATCACCATCGACCCCGAGCTCAAGCCCGGGGAGTTTGTCATCAAGAGCCTGTTTGCGGACTTTGCGGTGATGGCGGAGAAGAAGATTGAGGTGGTGATGGCCGAACCACTGGTGAGTAGTCCCCTATTGTCTCCTAAAGCCAGGAGTTTGGTCATCAGCACCGTTTCCATTTGCAAGTACGTTAATTTAGTCTGAAAGGCGAACTAAGTAGTGTATGACCACTGTAGTGGGTTGCATTCTGTGTCGTGTGTATCAGGCGTATTCATTGTTGTTGTAACAATGGATGCAGAAGAGGTATTTTGAATGGTGTACTGTAGGCTGGTGTGCTTGAGAGGTAGGTCAGCTGTTTGCATTTGGTTGGTCGGTTGTGTTGCATTCTGTCCTGTATTTTAAATAATATACGATATGAGAGACAAATATATTTTGGCACAATGGCACTAAACTATTTCTTTCTAGATGTTATTATGGCAATGAATATTCCATTGCACTTGTTTTACCTGGCTAGAATATGATTTCTGTTCCGAGTTGTGTTACTTATTTCTGGTGTTTATCATTCAATAACACCAGAATTCAGAGATTCCCACAGTATTCAATTCAGACATTATGCCACATAGCACAGGGTGACTCGAGACGTGTGAGGCATCCAAACTGCTTGGTAGTTTCACAAAGTAATGGGAAATGTAGTTTTATGTTGTCATGTGTCCTATCTGGATTTGCTAGGAGCTATAATTAGATTTAGACCTTTGTGTGTTTCTGAAATCTGTCGTTGTGTGTGTGTATTTTCATAAAGCAGGTATATTTTGCTGATTCCCTTTTTTATATAGGCCTGCTACTCTTTATAAGAGTAAACAATTATTTAGGGTACATTTTGAACAGAATAAAAAATGTGTTTAATTTGTGATTAATCATGTATAATATTAATCAATTGACAGCCCTAGTGTGTGTGGTCAGGTCTGTGTGTGTGTGTACATGTTTGTATTTAAGCAATAACATACACACTAAGCTATATGCCAATGATTAATAAATCATGTATTTGTTAGCACTAATGCTGCAATGAGTCTGAATTAATAACAAATTAAATATGGCTGCTGTGAATGGTTTTTAACAGCATTCAGTTCCATCACTTGCCAAAAGCTTACAACAAAACTGATAAACCTGCTGAGGGGCTAACAAACAACTGCTGTAAGCATCCACATACTGCAGTATGTCACGATATTACGGCAGCAATGCAGCTTTTGTTGCAGTCCACTGTCTAGGTATGCCAGGGTTTTAAACGTAAAGGGGAGAGTTTTCCCAAGACATGTCTCTTTTCAGGGTATCTTCTCATGTCTTTAGCTTACCTATAAACCTCAGGCACCTCAGCTGAGACTCTTACCCTTTAATTTCCTCTGGCCGGGCTCCAGTGTTTGTCTAATGGTGAGGTGCTACATAAAGTCAGCTAACTGGCTGTTGACACAGGGGCGGTGTTCTTAGTAATGACTTTAAGCATGGTTGCAGGCCTACCGTGCTGTCATTAAACTACTGCACCATCTACAGTGGCCGTACTGTTCCACCTTGAGCCCAGTGAGGGTTTCTGTTAGCACTGGTATCAGCCTCCTATTATTAAAGGAATCTGTCCTCTCTCTGGCCTGCTGTAACACACGCTGACTTTCTCTGACCTCTGCGTGTCTCCTTCTGTGTCATCTGTCCCACTCACAGGAGAAGCCCCTGTCCCGATCTCTCCAGAGAGGCGAAGATGCACAATTTGATCAGGTGAGTCAGAATAAATGGAGACCCTTTTACTGCATCTGGATCAACGGGCCTCATAAAATAAAAAAAATAAAAAACATTATTCCGACCATACTGTACCATCGAGTGCTATAAAATAAATCGCTGAATTAATTTGGGGACAATTCTTCTCCATGTCCCCATCCTGGCAATATTGTTATCTTTGACCAGAAGGTGGAAGTGTTCATTCAGTTGGCAACGCAGTGTTGCGTGTCTATCATCTTATGGGCAAGCCTGAACTGTGTGGCCATTGGATATTTCAGAGACGCCTGCCATATGTTTAGTTTGGTACGTATTGTCAGTGTAACCCCTATCACTAGAGGCCGAAAGTACTGAATGCAACTTGAGCGCTAGTCTATGAAGGGACGGCCCTGTATCTATGCGCGTGCTTGCGTTGTCACTTTGTGGGCGTGATACTGCTCCGTCCCCACCCCTGTAACCCGTACGTGCATGCGACAGTCGAAGACCCCCCCCCCTCAGCACCGGCGAATCAATCTCCCACTCGGAGGCCGGTCTGTCCCTCATCTGTTGCTGGTGCAGAACTCTGAACAATAGGCCTGCACGCTGTGGAGTGCTTTGTTCAGCACAACACTTAAGCCAATGAGGATACGGCGACTATAGATCCAGCTGCCTCCATTGTGAGTGAGTGTATGTGAGAGAGAGAGCGAGAGAGTGGTCAGAAGAGAGAGAGAGAGGAATCGCTGTGTCATCCTCAGCAGTAAATCCGCGTTGGCTGCTGGAGTGTGTCTGCCTGGCACTGCGAGGGCAGAGGGAGCAGTTATATAACCGGCCCTGCCCAGCATCCATCACCCAGTGCCCACAGCACATTGCACTGTAACTTAAAGCGCTCACACACGCGCGCATCTTGCGTTTGCATAGCGTTTAGTTTGTGCACATCACCACATGATCAACACCAACATTCCCGTTTGCGTCACTTGTTTTGTTTTCCGCCTTTGCAGCAGGATGTATTTACGTACCTCATTGTTCCGAGCCCCGGTTCTGAAGCTGTGACTGTGCACTGTGCGCAGCCAGTGCACTTCACATCGCGCTCTACAAAGCGTGCTCCTGAGCTTGTTAACGCAGTACAATGTTTGCTGATTGCTAATCTGACGTCACCGTCATTGATGTGATCAAAGTGCTGATCAAGCGTTCTGGCGGAGGCTTGTGCAGTGCCGTGGCCCAGCTCTATGGGGACAGTGGGCCCACGCTGCACTCCACGTGCCACCCAACACCGCGCTCCTACTCCGGATCGATGGCGCCGGCATGCCACTTACATGCCGAGGTCACCTCTGATCGGCGCTCCCTAGCGTACTGTAATACACCTGTGCTCCTGAGGAACAAACGCTCTCTTCTATAAAACTACTGCTATTCATTCAACACATTCTGAAGTATGTGTTTTTGCTTTTGAATGCAAGTGTATTGTACATGTTCACTAATATTCCCCTTCCCCATTCGCCCATACACCCTTGGTGTAGAAGGGAGAGCAGTGCGATTATTGATAGTTAACTGGTGTGACGATACTCGTCTCTATGATACCGCGTGACCCTCCTATTCTCACGCTTTGGCTCACTCACATGACTTTGCTTGTCCAATAGGAGGACCAGTATTTAGACACGCGTTTGTGTGTAAAGGTCCAAAGCTACGCCGTGACACACGGATAGGGCATAACCTACGCGTCAGCCTACGGCGTAGGATATGGCGCAGCCTTGTGGATGCATGCCTTAAAATGCTAGAGTGGTGTTTTGGAATTAGACATGTTTATAACAATGCACAGACTTTCTCCCTTTTGACATTCCTGGTATAATAATTATTAGATTCGCTGGAAGGAAATGTTTTTATGTCTATTGTTTCTGAAGATAAATGTTGCTGTAACTAATACCGGGTTCAGACTACGTGACAGATCGGCGACAGGGGGTCACACACTACAAGATGTCGAAATATCCAGTCGGGCCTTGCAACGCCTTGCCGACATGTCGCCTACACTCTCAGCTCGCGTTGTAAGCAGTTCACACTACACGATCGTCGCTCACGGGAGCGAGCTGAGATTTCCCTCCGAGTTGGGGCTTTTGTCTGCGAGCTCAAAAAACTTGTCGGTGAGCTGAAAACTGGGCTAAAATCGTGTAGTGTGAACCCGGCATAAGAGATTCGACTATTGTTCAGGCAGCGAAAAGCGGTCTTTTATAAAACAGACAGACCAGCGCAGAAGTATAATTTGCTGCTCTACGTCGTAGCCGACGCCATAGGCTAGATGGAAGCTTGACGCATGAGCATACATCGGCCTTAAGGGAGAAGGAGACAGCAAGAGAGGATTGTCCATAGTATTAACCCCCCCTATTTTCCCATTACATCCCTATAAATGATTTGTAAATGTGTTAATAGATGGATGACTGACTGCCTACTGTTTTCCAGTTAATAAGCTCTATGAGCTCGATAGCGGAACACTGTTTGCCCTCCCTGCTGCGCACACTCTTTGACTGGTACCAGCGGCAGAGCTGCACCGAGGACGAGTCTTATGAGTACAGGCCTCGGTCCAGCACCAAGTCCAAGGGGTGAGTGACTCCTCTGGGTTCACGTCCTTCTCTGCTGCCTCTCCTCCCTTTCTCCTCTGTTCAACCAAACATCTCCTTGAGTGGTGATTACTGGCAATTGATGGTGTTTTATTTCTGTCAGTGTTTTGTAATACGTCTTTCTCCCTTGCCCTACAGAGATGAACAGCACCGGGATAAAGACTACCTATTGGAGCGGAGGGACCTAGCCATAGATTTCATGTTTTGTTTAGTTTCAGTGGAGGTTCTGAAACAGGTGAGTTGATATTTGCATTCATGTGCCTTTGGTCTCTTATGGAACAGAGTAGAGAAAAGCATTTGTTGTGATCCTTGACCTGCTGGGGCTGTTATAGCGGGTGTTGGAGACTAGACAGGCAGGTACACACACACACACACGCACACAAACACACACATATGGTCAGGAGTCCATTTTCTGAACTTTGCTCTTAGAAAATGACTCATTTTTTTCTAGCTTCCTCTGGTCAGTTTCTTTGCTGTGAGGGACATTTGTTATTGATGTGAGGTCATGGGAAAATGAGAAGTGAGATGGCATGTGCGATCAGACTATCTTTGATGTAGAGTAGGTACGTAAATCTAAAGTTAAATAGTCATAAAAGGAAGCAAAGTTTCCATGTATGTTTAGTGATTTTTCTATTTTTTGTACGGTCCAAAAATAAATTTGTTTGATTTGCAGAGCAACTGTAATTTACATAACTCGCTGTATGGCCTGGCTACAAAGTCTTTGTCCTCAAGGGTAGAGCACTCAAAAGATACGAGGGCACCACACCAGCCCCCGCTGAGTCTCCTTCTGAGGCTATTAGTTGTCTAGCCTCATCACCCCGACCTAAAGCAGCCTGCCCATATTCAAACCACACACTGAGCCCATAGCCCAGACCAGAGCTGGGTTGTCCTTGGCTCTGCTCCTGTAGGGAGGATAACAAATGGTAGCAGAGAGAAGGAATGAAGGGAGTATCATTGCTTCCAAAGAGACTAATGATTTTACGTTTGCGTCACAGATCCCTCTTCATCCAGTGCCAGATGCTTTAGTACATGAAGTCCTGAACCTGGCATTCAAGCACTTTAAACACAAAGAGGGGTGAGTATTGCCACGCACTTGCTCAGACCACTGAATGATAAAGTACTTTTATATAGTGAGAGTCATAAGGGCGTTGATAAGCATAGTTTCTCCCTTTCACATTCACCTCAGCTTTAGGAAGCCCGTTAATGTTTTATGGTCCTTTGACTCACTGGTTATATGGTCATGGTGTGACTTTATGAGCTGTCCACATTAATGTCACCTTAAGTCGACAGTTACTATTTGTTGAGCATCAGAAGTCAACTGCCAGTCAGTTTATCGCTTTTGGTATCAGCCTTTAGACACAAGCGACCATTCTAAAAATGCAGATTTGCATGGAAAGTTTTTTCAGTTATGTACAGTAAAGCGGGCCTGTGTTGGTGAGATCGTGTGCATTTTGCCCTGCACTAATTTGGTCCCCAGCAGCCTACTGAATTTGTCCGTATTTATTTCCAGGTATTCGGGACCCAACACTGGCAATGTGCATATCATCGCAGACTTGTACGCAGAGGTCATCGGAGTTCTCACGCAGTCCAAGTAACAATTGTCTATTGTCTGCTATATTGTTTAATCCAGTAGTTTGGACGTCTGGCCCAATGACGGCGTGTTCTGAGTCTCTAATTGATGTGCGAGCATATGTGCTCGTGTCCAGATTCCAGGCGGTGAGGAAGAAGTTCATCACAGAGCTGAAGGAGCTGAGACAGAAGGAGCAGAGCCCCTACGTGGTCCAGAGCGTCATCAGCCTTATCATGGGCATGAAGTTCTTCCGGGTCAAGATGTACCCCGTGGAGGACTTTGAGGCCTCCTTTCAGTTCATGCAGGTAACTCTCTAAGGATGTGATTTGTTTGTTTTGGGTAATAATTAGTACAACAGAAGGATTTTTGCAGTGTTTTGTTGAAAGACTGCATAGAGCCAGATGAGAAATTATCAGTGTGGGATTACAGTGCTGCAGACTTTGCCAAGAGCCTTGAATGGAGCAGTGCCCCTTTCATTAAGATCTACACGGCAGTTAAAAAAAAGTTCCCTCAATATGCTCATGTCCTAACAAGACCCTGATTTCTCACTGTGTTAAGGGCAGCTTGATAATATGCTCCAGTTTGATAATGTGCTTCGGTTTGTCATCGTGGTTTCTACCCCTAAATAATATTAATGTCAATACCAGGTAAAGAAAATGCATACATTTGTAAATAGAGTTTATGGTGGTTTTATATTTCGTCATGTTTTGTATGCAAACTCGCTGTAGTGGTCAAAAGAAGCACGGATTCCCCTTCATTCACATTTTCATCACTGAGTAAAGCACAGATAACTAATAACTTGTACCAGACACGTGTGCATGTTCTCCCCGTGCTGAATTCGTTTCTGTCCACTCAACTCAGGAGTGTGCCCAGTATTTCCTGGAAGTCAAAGATAAGGACATAAAGCATGCCCTGGCAGGCCTCTTTGTTGAAATCCTCATCCCCGTTGCTGCTGTGAGTGTTACCGTAAATGTCTTCCTTCCCTATGTTACCGGTCAACCTTTTATTCCCACTATATTCCTTTTTTTATATGGAGAAGACACTGTATGTAAACCTCCCTTGCCTTCACGTTAACGCTTTATCTCGTTAACAGGCTGTGAAGAATGAAGTCAACGTGCCGTGCCTAAAGAACTTTGTTGAGATGCTGTACCAGACGACCTTTGACTTTAGCTCGAGGAAGAAACACTCTTTGGTAAATGACAGTTTTACTAATTATTTTCCCCTCGCAGTCCACTCCCAATCTTTACCTTAACTCTTAGCTTTATTCCCTAATCGGAGTGGGAATTACCAGGTAAATCAACAGTATTCCGGATTTGTGAACAAATTACATTTTAATGTCAGATATTTTAAATAGCACAAAATGTCAAACTAAAATCAATACTTGCCATAACAATATTGAGACTGTGTCACTAGAGGCAAACGTCAGCATTTCCGTAACTTGCTCTTCCCTCTAACTACCAGGCTCTGTATCCTCTGGTGACGTGCCTGCTGTGTGTCAGTCAGAAGCAGTTCTTCCTCAACAACTGGCACATTTTCCTCCAGAACTGCCTCTCCCACCTCAAGGTAATGTGGCCCCAGAGCCACGGCCAGCATGACCAATGCAGCATGAATACTCGTGTTATGAAACGTGGAAAGTATGTTCTGCTCTTGTCCACTGTCATAGTAATTTGTGTTGGTAAAGTGTAAATTGACTGCTCATTATAGGAATACAGATAGGTAGGTACGGTATGTCTACTGTTTCTACAGCACATTGGGACTGGTGTGCTCTGTGGTCTCTTTCCAAGATTATGATGTACTACTTCCCCTCCCGCGAACTGTGAGATCTGGATCGTAAAAGCACCTTATTTATCCAAATAAGTGATTGGGCTGGTTCATCTCTGTGATAAACCAGTGAGGAATTTAACATTTGTTTCAATACAGAACACTGATTAATGAGCTACGGTGAATGTGTCAAGCAGCTGTTTATTACTGGCAAGTGTAAAAGTTTAAATGGATTTGGAGCCTTGTAGTCCTGTACGTTGTGCTCTTTTGACCCAGATCTGCTTACTCTTGTAAACCAATCACAAACGAATCAAGCCAATCCTCCAGTTGTCATGGAGCTGGTTCAGCCCATGACGCTACAGCAATGCGTGGCTGATTGACTGACACTGCTTGGCACTGAGATTGTGGAGATGGAGTGTGTTAAACCATGTGGTGCTCTTTAATTCCCTTGACTTCCTTCCGATTTTGATTTCCCATGGTGTTCAATGACCCCGTCGGATCTGTGATCTCGGAAGCCGATCTGTCTGTGGTGTTCACGCTGAACATTTGGCCTGATTTAGAGTTTCGTTTACTCCGAAATGTAATCGAGATCCTGAGAGGTGGTACTGCCGCGGCTCTAGTTAATACGATGACTCCCGTTTAGTCCATAGTTACAGATGTAGGTATTTTGGGCTCTCTTCTTATTAACCCAATGCCTGCTCTACTCCAAACAGGTTAACATAAAACCCATTGCATGGGGCATAATTCTGGGATCGAACAGACCGCTCATTCTATATGTGCTACAGATCATTGCGCTTGCTATTTTCCTCATCAACGTCTGTGCACCCAGCCCTTTCCAGCACTCTTTTCTATAGCTGTCTGCTTTCAGTGTCTAATCCACCGACCACAGCACACCTTTTTCATTTAGTTTCCCTTTTGCAATACTCATGTTTTGTCTTGCGACACTTTACACTTTTGGCACACGTGTTCTCTTTTGTGTTTTATCTGTTTTACTCTAACCTGCATGTTTCCCTCCCAAAACCCCACACACTGGTGGTGTCTTTTCTCACATTCGCTTGCTCCAGATGCCGTCTAACAACAGCATCCGAAAGCAGATTGAAACACTGCAGGTGAGTGTATCTGGTGTCAAGGACCTCCCCACCTTCAAAGGTCACATGACCAGGAAGTAGCGGCGGTATCGCCCTGCCCCTCTCGCCTAATTGGGCCGTTTTTAAGAGGCGCAGTTTAAAGTGAGAAGAGGAACGTACATTAGTCCAAGATTGCTTCCAGACACAGCGTTGCCTTGCTTTACTTGTTCGGTTGCTTTGTCTTTTATTAGTGGTGAATGGCTTTTTTACAGAGTGGAATTTGGTGATTTGTAATCCGTTCTGGCAGCTGCATGTTTGTTGTTCTGTTGGAGTTAGGAGGTCGTGCCACAGTTACACCCTGTTATCTAGTTTCCTTAATATATCTTGCAGTCACATCCACTGCTGTTGGGAGGGAAGGTCACAGTATTAGCCTTGAAAGAATCCTTTGAATCATCAGCTTACTGTTTACATTGGAATGGCCATTGTTTATTGGTAATAAATGGGCTTTCTGTTTGTTTGGCTGCTGTAAAGTGTCAGAACATGGGTGCTAGTGTACAGTGGCCGGTGGGACATGGTGTCCATCCAATTGCCAATGTGCTATAGTAGCTGTTTCACGCAGATCACTCAAATGAATGTGACGATCCCTGTAGGATAATGTTCTTTTTGTGGGCATCTCTCTGCTAGAAGGTTGGAGAGCAAGGTCAGCTACAGGCCAGCCCCTTAAAGCTCAGTGGGATTCAGTCTTGCACAACGACTGTTCAGCAGAGTGGCCGCTTGCCAACATGCTGACCCGAGCCTGGGTTCTATTGGTTAAGGCCAGGTCCCCCCGTCCCCCCCCCCGTCCCCCCCCCCCCGTCCCGACTGAATACGGGCTGCTCATTACTCATTCAAGTATTACCATGGCTCGGAATTATTGAGCAAACATTTCGCCGAACTTGACATGTTTGCTCAATAAGTTTCAGAGCCTTGGTAGAGATCCAAGAGCACACGATGTGATCTTTTGCACATTACTAATGTGCGTGCCTAAGGTGAAAACAAATATGAACATCTGTTTACACACTCGTGTTTTAAAGTGACGATCTTCAAATCAGAAGACCACCCTATAGTATTCCTGATGTTCTTTCTCTGACCCACAGAACAAAGATCCCAAAATGTCCCGCGTAGCCCTGGAGTCTCTTTACAGACTGCTGTGGGTTTACATTATCAGAATCAAGTGTGAGAGCAACACTGTCACGCAAAGGTAAGCTTCCAGTTGGACCTCAAGTTAATATATGATTAGGATGCCCTGTTGCTGAGCGTTAAACACGCCTCTACTCTCGTCTTCTGTTAGTCGGCTACTCAGCATCGTTTCAGCACTTTTCCCCAAAGGCTCCCGCAGTGTGGTGCCCCGGGATACACCCCTCAACATCTTCGTCAAGATCATCCAGTTCATAGCTCAGGTAGGGCTCACCTCTCAATGCATCTGCCCGTGTAATGTTGAAGCTGCTTTTTAAGGTCCCAATATCGGCCCGCTTTCCAACTATCCTTTTTCAAGAGCTGTTTCCTCCCTTCTAGGTGAACAATCTGTTTTTAGCTTTTGTGTACATACTCTAACTTGATTGGCTATGGGAAGATGTGTCAGAAATGGCTTGAAATTATGTTACACCTAGGACCAAATATTATTTATTTATGCTCTAATTATTTCATAGTGTAGTTTGGCTAAACCAGGTGTTAAGACAGAATTCCAGATAGTAAGTTGACTTGACTGGAAAACGGTAATTTAAGAGACCTTCGAGGTAAAATTGTGTCATACGGTTTGCGTGTCCAAGTGACTGGTCTGTTCCTCCCACAGGAAAGACTAGACTTTGCTATGAAGGAGATCATCTACGACCTCCTGTGTGTGGGCAAGTCTCACAAAACCTTCACCATCAATCCAGAGGTAATCGCTCTACCTCCCCCCCCCCCCCCCTTCCTCCTTGTCGTCTCTGCTCCTCCTCGTACTGATTCCCTTCCTCCCTCCCCAGAGGATGAACATCGGCCTGCGTGCCTTCCTGGTGATCGCTGACAGCTTACAGCAAAAGGACGGTGAACCTCCCATGCCCACCACAGGAGTGGTCATGCCCTCTGGGAACACCCTACGAGTCAAAAAGATCTTCCTCAACACCACCCTAACCGACGAAGAGGCCAAGGTCATAGGTAGGCCCCCTCCCTCCCTGACGGGGAACGCACGCGGGGGAGACGTTTGACCATTTTCCTTCACCGCTGCTTCATTCGTTTTGAGTTTCTCCGTGTATTTCCCAGGCATGTCTTTATACTACCCGCAAGTGAGGAAAGCTCTGGACAACATCCTGCGGCACCTGGACAAGGAGGTGGGCCGCTCCATGAGCATGACCAACGTGCAGATGTCTAATAAAGAGCCAGAGGACATGATCACGTAAGAAGCTCCGCTGCCTGGCTGTAGAGCTGTCGTGCTGCCTGTTTACTTGGTGTGTGTGTGTGTGTGTGCGTGCGTGCATATAGAGCTCTTATGCACCAGACTACAGTGAGGGCAGCTAGTCGTGTTGGGGAGCATGTAGGGGTAGCGGCTCATGCGCAATGTGCATTTCCCCAGAGGCGAGAGGAAGCCTAAAATCGATCTGTTCCGCACCTGCGTGGCGGCAATTCCCAGGCTGATCCCGGATGGCATGAGCAGACAAGACCTCATAGAGCTGCTGGCCAAGTAAGCTCCCCCCCCCCCCTCCTCACTGGGATGTGGCCCAGCTTCCACGGCGGCGTGTTCACCCTCTATTCCCCCCCTCACCCCCCCCTCACCCCCACCTTCCTCCGGCAGGCTGACCATCCACATGGACGAGGAGCTGCGGGGCCTGGCCTTCACCACCCTGCAGGCCCTGATGGTGGACTTCCCGGAGTGGCGCGAGGACGTGCTATCGGGCTTCGTCTACTTCGTCGTGCGCGAGGTGACCGACGTGCACCCGACGTTGCTGGACAACGCCGTGAAGATGCTACTGCAGCTCATCAGCCAGTGGAGGCAGGCCGTGCAGAGCAGCAACAAGAGCCACGAGGCGCAGGTGGGTGGAGGAGCCCATGTGGGTGGCAGCTGCCCCTGCTCCACGCCGCCCACGTACAACAGTGTACGGACTGAGCCCGCGCCCCGTGCTGACCCAGGTCACCGGGCCTGTTCTGTATCCCCTTCCTTCCAGGGATCCTGCATTGGCCCGTCTCTGTCCCTGGAGCGCACCCCTCTCCTGGGTGTGCTGCATGTGGTGGAGGGCCTGGCGCTGGTGGTCCTGTGCAGCTGTCGGCCCGCCACGCGCAGGCTGGCCGTCAACGTGCTCAGGGAGGTCCGCGCCCTGCACACAGCGCTGGGCATGGCCAGGGTGAGTGGGCTGCAGGCCAGGGCCACAGAGGGTCTGGGGTGGGTGGATGCAGTGCAGTGGTGGCTTCCGCTCCACTACCCTTATTCATCAGGTGCCAGTTGTGTTCATGTGTGTGTCTGTCTCGTCTTCTCATCCGCTGTTTTAGGGGGATGAAGAGTTGGCCATCGATGTGATGGACAGATTAGGTGCATCGGTGCTGGAGAGCTTCATTCATCTTACAGGAGCTGACCAGGTAAAAGTGCTGTAGATTATTTATTGATTGATTGATTGATTGATTGATTGATTGATTGAAGATCTAGTAAGCAGTTGTAAGCTAATAAAAATTTTGTCAATTTCTCCAAATACCTCCTCCGCTATCTTACCGTTCTTAGTGCATGCAGAAAACATGATCTGGTACTTCTGCGTAGCCCTGACTCCATAAATAGGAACAAGGTTCGCCAACATTATCCTAGCCTTGGCAATATTTTCCCAATGTGTGAAGGGAGCTTCTGAGGGAGTTTTGATTTGAGTTTGAATTAGGCGAGCGTTCTTGAAAATGACTTACTGTACCTTTTAATCATTGATTAATTAATCCCATTCATTTATTCATTCAGTAACTCGGCCACTGTTCTCTTCAGAGTTAACTCTTTCTCTGATCTGTGCTGCATGCAGACCAACCTGCTGTACTGTCCCAGTGGCATTGACCTTCAGACGCTGGCCGAGTGGAGCTCATCTCCCATCAGCCACCAGTTCGACGTTGTGAGCCCCTCGCACATCTGGGTGTTCGCCCACGTCACCCAAGGCCAAGACCCCTGGGTGATCAGCCTGTCCAGCTACCTACGGCAGGAGCATCTGCCCAAGCACTGCCCCACCGCGCTCAACTACGCCTGGATGTTTGCTTACACGCGCCTGCAGCTGCTTTCTCCACAAGTGGACATCAAGTACGTTTAGCTGAGGCTTGTGTGCGTGTGTGTGTGCGCGTGCGCGAGAGACTGTGTTTTAGTGTGAAACTGGTTTAGTGTCTTGCTTTAGATGGTTTTGTGCAACACCAGTTTGCATATGGCTTGTGTCGTCATGCAAGGAGAAACGTATCACGGGTTCTGTCAAAGTTCTGCATAAAAGCAAAAAAAAGTATTAATTTAGTCTGGTTCCAGACATGTAGGCTAGATTGGTTTAATGTTTTAGACGAACCTTTGTCTGTGTTTTAAAAATGTAAACTGCATTTCTTGGGAAGAGAAATATTATCTAGTCAAAATAAAGGGGGCACTTAGCTGAAATAAATGTGGTTGCAGTCAGCTGTTTAGGATGAGGTCATTGTATCTGTCTGTGAATGTACCCACACTCTTTGGCTTCTGCTATTTTGTGGGTGATGTCATCAAACCACATACTGCATGACTGCTATTCATGAGCATATCAGAAAACATTCCTAATTATGGCAAGGCGATGTGAAACGCGATGTTCTGCTCCGTAGGAGTACTTCGTTCAAACAGCGATGGCTATTTTATAGGAGAATTGTTGGTTGTTCAGTCACTTCAGTGTTATCTATGTTATAGATTTTGATTAATTAACCGCATCAGCCAGAAATTTGAGGCTGCCATTTCATCAGTAGCATATTGATACTTATTCATTGAATCAAGCTTTCCAGCTCATTTTGGATGTGAAAGAATACCAAAAGCGCGGAAGGGTGGTCTCTCTATTTTCACCATATATTGTATTGAGATAATACACAAATAGGCCAATAATGGCTTAATCCTTTTCAAGATTTTGATTGATTCATGATTTATCAGGCCACCCTAGCAGATAGATAGAACTATGTTAATAGGCCTACTACTTCACAGGGAATTCACAATGCAGATAATATGTGTAGGGGGGGACTGCTGCCTGTGGGGGCTCAACCAAAGTCCGGGACTGTAAAGCGAATGTCTAATTTCATGACCATTTTAACCTACTGTGTCGGTTATTCGTGGAGAAAGTTAGCAAAAACAATGCTTATGTGCATCCAACTGTGTCAGTGGTTAACGCTGCTACACGTGTGTGTGTGTGCGTGCGTGTGCGTGTGTGTGTGGTTTTACCATTGCAAACTATATTATTTTACCACCACAATGGTAAAGCAAACATCTGAAATCACGCTAGTTTTACCCTACAACCGTGGTTCTGCCGGTTATCCGCAGAGAAAAAGCTCAGAAAAGTTAGCACTTGTGTGCAACCGGCATCCGGGTTTACGATGCAGTCTGCTAGAGGCTTGTCATTTGTGTTTAAGTGCACTTGTCAACTTGCTGTGTGTGGTTTTACAGGCTAGGATGGCGTCGAACCCTAAATCCTCGTGTATTTTATTTATTTATTTTATTATTAATTTATATTCGTCAACTTGATTGGTCAGATATTCTGCCGTAGGAAACACGCTACGTGACAACAGCAACCTTCATATTTTCAGGAGAAGAGGTCAAACGTGTAGAGTACAGCTATGTTGTTTAAATTAATTTTTTTTTTTTGATTGGCAGAAAAAGACTGCACAGTTCTTCTGACTGGAAGAGTAGCGAAAACAGACTTGACGCTTATGTAACTACTTCAGATATGCCTATACGTTTAATATATTGTGACGTTTGTTTGTGAAACTAGATTCTTGTCTCATTTTGGTCACCCCTTCTTGGAAAGGGGTTGAAGGGCCTGACCGCACACCACTGGTAGAATGTATGAATAGTGTAGCAGGTTAGCCAGTGCTTTAGCTTGAATATGAATTGAATGCATGCAAACTGTAACAGACCACTAGTGGAACAGAGGCTGTACCCAAAGTAAGGTTGATACTTTGTCTGACGAATGATGAACAACAAGTGAATGTTCCCCTCTGGGTGAACCTTTGACCTTTCCCTGTGTGTCCTTGTGCAGCAGTCCGATCAATGCCAAGAAGGTGAACAGTCTGAGCAGCAGCAGTGACTCCTACGTAGGCCTCTGGAGGAACTACCTGATTCTCTGCTGTAGCTCCGCCACCTCCTCCCCGTCCAACTCCTCCTCCTCCACCACCACCTCGGGCTCCGTCCGCTGCTCCCCGCCGGAAACGCTGGCGTCCACGCCGGACAGCGGCTACAGTTACGATTTAAAGGTCAGGGGGGTCAAACCTGCATCCTCCTACTTTAGGCTCCCGTCTTAAAGCAATAGTCCCACACACTGTAATGCAATAGTGTAATACGTTGAATATTGAGGTCTATAACCCCTTCTGACATTTTGAGAAACTCAGGACCTCATGGAAAATTATATTTAATTTAAAAAAAGGTTTCAATGGTCCATTTGAGTTGTCTTGCCCCCACAAACATCTTCTCTTGGACTCAAGTCCTCCAACAAACATTCTTCTTTTAAACTATTTGCTCCCACCTTGTGGTGTAGTTGCAGCTTTGCTACAGCTAACTTGATACATAAACCTGGTGACCCCTGAGGCAGATGACCTGTATTATGCATCTCTTTTCAAACACATTTAAGATAAAAAGGGAATATAATGTTATAAAGTGGAAACACAACTGTCCAACCTTTTTTTGGAGAGTGTTGCAGTAATCACATTTTAAATTAGCGTATATTTTCACAAGATAAAACCTCGCATAGGTTGTTGTCCTCTGTTCAACATAGGGTGAATGAAATTTAGAAATCACACATTTTTCCTCAGCATTTTCCATAAGTGTCAACTTTTTCAGAATAGGGGTTGTACATAATGTTTTAGTGCCAACTCAAATATCCACACACATCAGGGTGTGCCAAATGTACTGTAATGCATATTCCTTGTTAAGCTCTGTTTAATGTAGTACTCACTGAGGTTTAGCACAAAGCTACCTTTCTACATTAGCTAATTTCTGCAGGAGTGTTAGTTAACATGTTTCTGTGTGCGTTATAGATCGTCGGCACTCCGTCTCCATCCTCTCTGTTCAAACACGTAGTCCCCATGATGCGCTCTGAGAGCATAGACATCACAGAGTCTCTGGTTCTGGGGCTTGGCAGGACCAACCCCGTGGCCTTCAGGTAACCAGGACGCGCACTAGGGCTTTGGTCGGACAGATGTTTACGTAAGGCGTGAATAGCCTCTCCTGTTTACGCACGTGTGCTTTATCTCCCGTCTTCAGAGAGTTGATAGAAGAGCTGAACCCCATCATAAAAGAAGCTCTAGAGAGAAGACCTGAGGTGAGTGACGTTTACAAGGTCCATTTGAGGTGTCTACATGATAAGAATTCTCCCAGGATGGCACGATTCATTATACAATGGCATGAATGAAATGCAAAATATTGTCAATATTTTGTCAAAGGATTTTGTCTAATGTCTTGCATTCAAATCAATAAAAATAGTTATAATAATGAAACGGTGTTCTGATTGCAGAACATGAAGCGACGCAGGCGTCGGGACATCCTCAGGGTCCAGCTGGTCCGGATATTTGAGCTGCTGGCCGATGCTGGGGTCATCAGTCAGATGTATGTCAGAACCCCAATACCCTCAAGGCTTTGTTTACATGCATAGCGTATATCTGGATGATGCCACTTTGTCAGGGTGGCAGTGTTGACACGTTTTTCTTCTGCGTGTGTGTGTTTGTGTGTGTGTGTGTGTGTGTGTGTGTTTGCGTGTGTGTGTGTGTGTGTGTGTGTGCGCGCGCGCACGTGTGCAGAGCTAGCGGGGGTCTGGATGGGGAGAGCCACTCTCTGAACAGCACACTGCTGGAGTATGTTGATCTGACCAGGCAGTTGCTGGAGGCTGAAAACGACAAAGACTCAGACACTCTGAGGGACATCCGCTGCCACTTCAGCGCTCTGGTGGCCAATATCATTCAAAACGTGTCAGGTATTTTAGACGCACACAATATTACCAAAATGTGATGAAATGTCATGAAATTGCAATATCGATATTTATTTAGATATTTTTAAACACAAGTAAAAACACAAAGGTTATGGAAATATTTATCAAAACATATTCATAAGATATCAAAAGAACACATTTTCAACTGACAGTCATATTGGACTGGTACAACCGTAATTCCAAGATACCAAGGAGACTTTCTGGCCACTGATGTTTCCTCTTCTATCTCTATTATGTCATCAGCTTGCTCAGCCACACATCTTACTGTTCTGTCTAAATTAAACATAACTAAGCCAAACAGCCAATGGACACGTCTCTTCACAAAATTAACAGACTATTGCACATCATGCAACATTTTAGTAATGATATTGCACAACGTGATATTGCGATAACGATAGTTGATATTTTGTGCACCCCTAGCACACGGTAGTGAGTGACAGGATCTTCGTGTGTACTGTGCTGGTCTCCTGCAGTGCACCAGAGGAGAAGCATCTTTCCCCAGCAGTCGTTGAGACACAGTCTGTTCATGCTGTTCAGCCACTGGGCCGGGCCGTTCAGCATAATGTTCACCCCGTTGGACCGCTACAGCGACCGGAACATGCAGATCAACCGCCATCAGTACTGTGCTCTCAAGGTACGTCCAACCCAACGCTCGCAAGGACGATGTCGTTACGTGTGTGTGCTTTGCTGTGCTGTGCTCGCCGTGTTGTCATGCCAACCGCGTTTGCCGCCCCCAGGCCATGTCAGCGGTGTTGTGTTGCGGCCCAGTAGCTGACAACGTGGGCCTCTCCTCCGACGGTTACCTCTACAAGTGGCTGGACAACATCCTGGACTCCCAGGACAGGAAGGTAAGGGAGGGTGACCAGTGAGGGTCACGCGTCTGTCTGTGCGTGTTCGCTTTATTAGCACAAGTCCTAGATGTTTTGGGTTGGAAACGAAGCTTAAAATATGATTGTATGCCATTAGAATGTTGTATTTATTTGACCCTTAGTTTTACAACTAGGGCTGCACGGATTGATTGGTAGAACAGATTTGGACGATCTTCCCCTCAAAATACAAGATCGTGGCAGTCCGACTTTTTCCCAATTTTTCATGGAGGCTGCGGCTGTCAATTGGGAATTAAATGGCTTTCAATTCACATTCGGTCACATCGTGTAGTGACCGATCTGTTCTTTTTTTTTGTGGCCGAGATTCATGATTTTCAGTCCGCAAAAAAAAAAAAAAAATTATATTTGCAACATTTTAGATATGATATTGCACAACATGATATTGCGATAACGATAGTCGATATATTGTGCACCCCTAGCATGAATAAAATGCTAAATAGTGTGTGTGTGTGGGGGGGGTTTTTGGGGGGTTTTTTTGCGGACTGAAAATCATCATTCTCGGCCACAAAAAAAGAACAGATCGGTCACTATTTACAACCATTATTATGAAATTACTATATATACACTATACAGGCTATAGTGGTACCATGTGGGTCCTCTGTGCCCCTGCAGGTGCACCAGCTGGGCTGTGAAGCAGTCATGCTGCTGCTGGAGCTGAACCCAGACCAGAGCAACCTCATGTTCTGGGCCGTGGACCGCTGCTACACGGGCTCTCGACGCGTGGCTGCCGGCTGCTTTAGGGCCATCGCCAACGTCTTTCACAGCAGGTATGGAACCATACAAAGCCACACGAGCACGCCGTCCAGTAGTGGCACGCTCTCACATGTATGCTTGCCTGGCTGCGCTCTCTCTCCTCAGGGATTACCAGTTTGACACTGTGGTGCTGCTCAACCTCATTCTCTTCAAGGCAGCAGATTCCTCCAGAGACATCTACGAGGTGGCTATGCAGCTGCTACAGGTTAGCCACTCACTCGCGTGCGTGCGTGCATTTACTGGTCAAGTGTGACATGTGTTGTGTGTGTGATGCTCATCCTTGTGCGTGAACCGGCAGATCCTGGAGCCCAAGCTCTTCCGTTACGCCCACAAACTGGAGATCCAGCGGACAGACGGCATCCTGACCGCTCCCTCCCCGCTGCCCCACCTCTACTCTCTGTCCTACTACCAGCTGTCTGAGGAGCTGGCCAGGACCTACCCAGAGCTCACGCTGCCTATCTTCTCAGGTGTCTCACCGTCACAGATGCATGCTGGGAAGTTTGTTTATGTTGTGTGACGGAGGGGGAAAATGTATGCATCTTTTATTGAATCGAAATATTTCAACCATGGAAAGTCTGGGAAATGTATCTTTTACTGTTTTTGCACTATGTTTAGGTTTTAATATTATTGCATTGATTTTCAGTTAGTTATTTGTTGCTATTCAGGCACAGAAATTCACAGAAATTCAGATATTTAGTCAAGAAAAAGTCATGGTATTTGACATTTAACTTAGCGTAGGTAGCTATATAAATATACAGTAGAACTAAATGTCCCATCCCATCAGAGGTGAGCCAGCGCATCCAGACAGCACACCCTGGTGGCCGCCAGGTGATGCTGCACTACCTCCTGCCCTGGATGAACAACGTGGAGCTGGTGGACTTCAAGCTGTCGACGCGGAGGCCGGAGGAGTCGGGCGAGGAGGACGAGGAGGCGCGGGACATGATGATGGTCAACAGCCGGCGCTGGCTCCGCGGGGAAGGCTGGGGCTCCCCTCACGCCACCACCATGGTGCTCAACAACCTAATGTTCATGACTGCCAAGGTGAGGGCGCTTGATTGACAGCTCGCACACAATCGCTGTTGTTCCGAAATGCCGGTTCTGGTTTGTTTAGTTTTTTAATTTCAGGATATTGAAATTATATGGTTTCCCACGTATGACTGCAGATGTACAGTTCCATGTGTTCTAGTTTAGTGACTAAACTGTGGCTACTCATTGTGTGCACGCAGTACGGCGACGAGTTTGCGTGGTCGGAGATAGAGAATGTCTGGACCACCTTGGCAGACAGCTGGCCAAAGAACCTCAAGATCATCCTCCACTTCCTCATCGGCATGTCGGGGGTCGGCAGCGACCCCAGCCTCCTGCCCTACGTACGTTCCGCCAGTCCTTCACGCGTGGGCACCTCCGACGTCCACCGCCACATTGCTAACGCATTTGCTCGTTTCCAGGTGAAACGAGTGGTGGTTTACCTGGGCAGGGACAAGACCATGCAGCTGCTGGAGGAGCTGATGTGCGAGCTGGAGCTCACGGACCCAGTCAGCTCCGCGGTCACCCACATGGACAACCCCCCATACTACCGCATCACCTCCAGCTACAAGATCCCCTCCGTCACCTCAGGTGCAGCTTCGTTATTCATTGCTCCGTTTCTAGCTCCTGCTTCGGTGTTCAACGTGCAGCGGGAGCAGATTCTCACCAGCTGTTGGGTTACTTTCCCGCCAGTTATGAGTGGAGATTCATGTTAAGCGTCTGTTGAGGTACCCGAGCCGCCCCTGACGGCAACAGTCGTTCTGCAGTCAAAGCAACTTGGATCTTCCTCATTCTGACATTTGGGTTGATGTCACACGAATCACCGGTCAAATACTTGCATCAATAAGCAAGACACTGATGTGTTACATGCTCTCTTCTTGTCTCTCCTCAGGTACAACCTCCAGCAGCAATACCATGGTTGCGGGAAGTGACCCTCACCACGACAACAAGGTCAAAGACTCCAACATGGAGGAGAGGTAGGAGCACACAGTGACAAAAATCCTTCATGGTTCGTCAGTGTCTACAAACAAACCCTTTTCTTTTTAACAATGTGACCGTTGATGTCAATGATAGCGTGCACCATCACTTTAAACGTCTCTGTGCTGTGCAGTTACACTCACCTGGATATCTACAGCGGTCTGAACAGCAACCTAAACCGGCAGCACCATCGCCTGGAGTCCCGCTACAGCAGCAGCTCCGGGGGCTCCTACGAGGAGGAGAAGAGTTAAGCCCCTTCACGAACGTTGAGTTTTATAGCCGCCGTCTCATTGTGACTTCAGTAATTAAACACGCGGCTCCTTCTCCAGGTGACTCCATGCCCCTGTATGCCAACTGGCGTCTGAAAGTGATGGAACACAATCGGCCTGAGCCTCTGCCCTTCCCTCCCACCGGTGGCTGCTGGTCGCCGCTGGTGGACTACCTGCCGGAGACCAACGCCCCTGCTGTTCCGCTCCACAGGTGACCCTCTGACCTTTTAACCTGATCCTGCGCCAGTGTTCAACAGCGTGGTCGTGTTACTCACGCTGCTGCTGTGTCCCGCAGGTGTAACATCGCCATCATCCTGTTGACGGACCTCATCGTTGACCATGGGGTCAAGGTGGAATGGAGCTCCTACGTACACCTCCTGCTGCATGCCATCTTTATAGGCACGTAGCTTCCCCACCCGCGCGTCTACGTTAGCATAAACATTAGCACCCAAGTCAAAAGATGGTTGTTTTAAGGTTGGTTTCCCTCCTATAAAATACAGTTTAAAGTGTGTGTGTGTGTGTGTGTGTGTGTGTGTGTGTGTGTGTGTGTGTGTAT
>JAODLL010033724.1:12039-22537 GCA_026546735.1 Forbesichthys agassizii | reverse complement strand
GTCTGCTCCATGTTAAATAAAAGATAATAATGACATTAAATTAAGAAGTAATAATTTATAATTAATTAATAATATTTAAAAAGATAATAATAATAATAATAATAATAATAATAATAATAATAATAATAATAATAATTAAGAAGAAAATCCAAACAGACGATTTTTCTGGGACAATTAATTTCACAGTAACTATTTGGTATGCCAAGGATTACAGAGCACTTTATTGAAAGCTATCCTGATCATATCCTCTAGACTAGGGCAAGTTAGGTGTGCAGCCTACATTTCCATGAAACCTAGCAAACATTTAATTACAGGGTGACAGCACAGAAATTCTGAGTTAGCAAACCAGCAAATCCTACTATCTGACGTACTGTAGGATAATGGGTGTATTAAAATAACTGGATACGGCACTTAAAAATGGTGTCAGTTCATTTAATCAAAAAGTGCCCCTGAAGCGCGTGCAGTCTCTAATTGTCCTGTTTGTGGGGAGACATTGTGTAAGCATGCACATTAGTGTCGTCTCTGTCTACCATGAATGCATGTGTGTGGCTGGTGTGACGTCATATGCAAAGACTGATCTTTCCCGGGCTTTAAGAGACTTTTTTAAAATAATTGGATCCACTGACATAAAATGTCATAATATAATATACAATGGGTTTTGAACTTGTGTTGTGAGGGTCCCTATAAGCTATACCTCATGGCACCAAGCTGCACAATTTACATCTCTATTCACATAAATAATAAGTAACCTGTGCTTCGGGGAATTTTCCAAGTCAGCGCCCCTCTTTTCTTTTGAAGAAAAGATGCTGCGTATCAGAATTAAAAAAAATGTTTTCATACACACGCACAAAGATAAATAGAAGGCTAAGAATAAATGCCTGATGGTTGGTGGGTTTTGTGGTTTATTTAGGTCATGAATCGTCTGTAAAGTATTCCAGCTCCTTTTACTCTTTAAGCACTAAATGCTTGCAGTGTAACTAACGTCTTCTGTTCAGGGAGACAATAGGTGTTGTTGTCCCCAGAAGAGAATAGCAGCCATTGTCCTGACCTCCTATATGGCATGGGTTACGTCTCAATGAAGGTTCCTTTGTCTGAGCAACAGGATAGCTGACAAGCAGCTCAGATTTGTGTGTGTGTGCATGTGGGTGCGCGTGGCGTAGGGGCGGTGGTATAGGTTTGCTCCAGGTAGGGTAAGCCAGAAGACTGTGCCACTGTGTAAACAGAGAAGAGCCTCCCCCCAGGGCAGAACAGAGTCATTACGGCAACCAGAGAGCAAGGGAAACACTTGACAGGGTTGTTTGTGTTCACCTTTGCCAATCCTCAGCTACTGCTCTGTGTGCGGTTTCTGTCGTGTGGCCCTAACAGTGCAGATCTGGAATGTGTGGTTTAGGTGTGGTTAGGATGCCGTCAGTGAAATATCACTTTATTTTCATTCAGATTTGCACTTGCACTCTATGTACCCGAGTGTAAATACCAGTTCTATCCTCCTCCTCTAAACTGTCTCAGAATCAACAAACACTAATCAAATAAGCTAACCGAAGAAAGAAATTAAACCCTTTACGGCTAACTTTATAGACTGCCAAATAAAGTTTTCACTTATATTGTTTCTGAACATAACTCAAAATTAATCTCTGAAATCTTTTTTTAACTTGTACGGCATTCAAGGAATGTTCGTATTTCTTTTATAGGCGTAAAAACCATAACAGCATTTGGCTGCAGTACCGGCATTGACCACCACACCAGCCAGGAAGCAGACCGTGTGCCCGGTGCTTGTTTTCATTGACATGTCCAACCACACACGAACACATGCTTCACCCCACATTCACACACTGTTACTTAATGCATTCATATTAACAATGCAAACACACACAGACGCACTCACACGTGTGGACGTATATGACGCTGGCCTTACAAAGATGAATGAATGATTGGAAACAAATATATTTTTAATAGATCCTCCAATAATAAAATATAGCTGACCCTATAGACTGGACACAAGTCATGTTTATTTTATGTGTGTGGTGTTACTATTACCATGTCAGAAGTGAATGACCTTAATAATCAGGTGGCCCTCCACAGGCAGCAGGATTAAGAGACTGGCTAGAGACGCCTCAGATATATCCAAGGTCAACACCCCTCTCAGCAGGGGGCCGTGTGTGTGTGTCTCCAGTGCTCTAGGTCAAGCCAAGGATGGGCTAAGTCTCACGATGAGCCTAAATCCATCTCAAATTCTAAGCAGGCTGCATGACATTGGAGAAGGTCAATGGTATCACTACACTTTTTAATTGAGTTTTTAGCCTGGTCAGAAGTTGGCAAAGCAGTTTGAAACAGTTATGGCAGCTGCAATCTTGTTTACAATTGTCATCCTTGTGAGCTACAGGCTGTACTGGGACTGGCCTGTCTTTGTTGGGGTGTAAAACAGAAATGTAGGCCACATAAACCACCAAACCAACAACCTTTTGGCATGGAGGTGGTGAGAGGGGAACCAGTTGTGGTTAGGGTTACTGACAACACAATTGGTTCCTGGGCTCCACAGGCAAATACACTCCCCTCAAGTTATTGTGCTAACAGCTGTTTTGAGTTACGCCTCAATAAATCATTGCATTACATTTAAAAGAACCTCTAAATTATAAACCAATTTGAAAGCACAAACTGGCCAAAGAAACATGAAATATAATGCAAGCAAACAGCAATCAATCAGAACATGTATGGATGTTATTTTAGATGAAGATGTTCTAATGATCTTGTGACCTATTGAAACTCCCACACTGAACAACTAGCTGCACTGGTTGCGTGATCTGCTCTTTCATTTTTACAGCTAATTTGAGTTTACAGCCTGCTAACAAACAGAGTTTGAATAGGGAACACTGTAGGTCTTTAGCAGAAACAGCTATTCTGGAATGGAGCATGACATCTGGTTTACCTCCCACAACAATCAACACACTTGACGTAAATGAACCTTCCAAGGTGAAGCTGATGAGAAGAATTTTCAGCCCAATCCTTTCCATTTAGTAATCCAATCAATGATACATGTACATTTATGCAGTCATTTATCTGACATATTGATTTAGCTTCGGAGAGTAATGTTTTCGTACGATAACAATCATCAATATTAATGTAATGGTCACTCTGTTTGGAGATGATGTTCAGATTCATTATCCTCCATTACTGCTTGTTTACCTCATTTAATTTGATTACACCCTCTAACACTTTCTTAACGTAGTTTGTGTAAGCACACTTAAACAAAGAGGAAAGTCAAAACGTGAAACTTGGTAATCTCGGCTAGCAGTGGTATTCCACCAGTAGTCCGCCGCTGATGGCTGTGTGATGGAGCCAGTGCTCCCTGTAATCACATTACATGTCACGTTGTTAACACACACCTCATTACACTCAATCATACTGGCACAGCATCGCCAAACGGCGTGAATCCAAATTCACTCTCCTGCTCTTCTCTGTCGCCTGTTAATCTCCCCCCTCCCCAACTTGTGACTTTCTTTCCCCATCGGTCTCTGCCCCCCGCCCCCTTTCTCCCTCTCTCCCTCCTTCTCTCTGCTGTTTCTCTACAGCTGCTCTAATTAAACTCGGGGTCGGTGGTGCTACAGCGTCTTCCAGCCGCGCCAAGGAGAATGGCTCTAATTCCAGCTCTCAGGGTGGAACTCTGACATACAATGGCCCTGCCATCCTCTCAGCCCCCCTACAGGTTCCCCCGCTGAAAGCCCTCTCCTCAGGCAGCTTTTTAATAGGCCTCCCCTCACCCAGCAGGCACATGCACGCATGCACACACAAGCACGCACGTGCGCGCACACACACACGCACCTACACCACGCACTCACAACACACACACACACACACTTCTGCGCATGTACACAAGTCATTGACCCCCCGCGTATGCCGTTGCCACTTGCGCTGAAGCCCAGGCAGCGATGGGCTTTCTGAAGAGCGCGTGAAGCCGCTGCAGCCAGACGACAGCCTTTTTACTTTGCACATCATGCAGAGATGCAACTAAGCCAGAGCTGCCTTTCTGACTAGCTTGTATTGTTAAGAAACCTCGAGTGCATTTTGCCCCAGATTAAAGGTTCTTGTTCATTTGTCCCACCCGAGGGAGGTTTTCAAGTACAGATGTATTTAGGGGCACTTTTAGCACAAAAGCCCATGATGGAATTGGAGTGATTTTTCTTCTTGCCCAGTGTGGTTTAGGCTTTGCCTATAATGTCTGCTAATCAAATAAGATTTAAGGCTAGATAATATGTTGTCAGAGCAACATCATTATTTGTATGCTGCATTTATGTGGTTTCCTATAAGGGTGTGATTGTAAAGAATGGTAAACATCTGATTTATTATTTGAAGAGCTCAGATGCAAAAATCTCTAAGTCCATCTGAGGTCTATTTATTTTATTTTAATTGGCAATATTGAAATAATGTTTTCACGATATTAGAAGATATTACTTTTTATGCAGAGAGACACAGCCTTTGCATTTTAATGAAGGTGAAATGAGTGAACCCAAATATGGAGACCTAGTAGGTGTTTTAAGTTGCTAAAAGCATTTTTTCAAACAGACTAAGTTGTCTTTGCATCTGAACTCTTCATTTCATAAAGCAGGGCTGGATATCCTGTGTGTGTCTCTCTGGTTAGCTTGTTTTTGCGTCTTCAATCTATGGTTCATATATCTGCCTGTTAGAATGGCTGAGCGAAGGAAGGTATGGGATGATATGAACGATAGACGATATTATTATTCATTTATTATTTTATTATTAAACGCTTAAAATGGCACTAAAACACACTGGAATCACTTAATCTTACATTTAGTTAAAAAACAATAATTATTTTTGTTTTGAAACTAGTATTTCAACAAACTTTATTTAACTTTTTTTTGTGGGGGACACAATGGGCGAGCCGAGCCTTCAGCCATGGTGGTGATGGCTGAAAAGAAGCAGGCTAATAAATACATGACTAAATCAATACAATTGGATTGTACAAGTGAGCTAGTCAGCTGTGTCACTCTGTCTGGACATTCACCTTATTCTTATTGTGATGAATGCTAATATAGTATATCGTCCCATTCCTAGCTGGGCATTGTTTTCTCCTCTCTGTCACCCTGTTCTGTTCCTCTCTGGCTGACTTTGTTCACAAGCTAAAGAGTTCAGAGCACGGAGACAGAGGAAGGGACAGCTGAGCGGAGCTCATCTGCTCAGCTTTACGGCCATACTCACCGTGTAGGATGGGAGGGCATGTCTATGTCTGTCTGTGCAGATGAGAACAGGAGGTAGAGAGACTACACAATGCAGTCATCCACGCTGATCTGATTTATTCTCTCCTAAATTAACAGGGATGGGGGGGGTTTGCAATAGAGGCTGAAAATTAGGCGGCTGATGCAGTAAACCTCCCTGTGAAATCTCTCCATGCTGATGTGTATAGACCATAAGCCCATTGATTTGTGTGCGGAGAATGAATGTGCTCTGGCACTAATGCAGGATGGAGCTAACGTCATGTTGTTAGCCAACGTCACATTCAAGCTATGTTCAATTAGGCCCGGTAACACAAGCAATGTGCCTCACTCGCAATTTTCTCGCACAATTTATTTAATGGGACACGCTTAAATTTATGTTTTGGGACTTAATTCTAAGTGCAGGGGCTTGTTCTTTACATCTTATTTTACATTTAGAATAGGGAAACTGCCAATGCTGTATTGCAGAGCAAAGGAGGAGTCTGCCAGTGCACTGTACATTGTAGACATTCAATGAATACCGTGCCACAAAATATTAAGATACAAAAAACTAGATTAACTACATTGTATTGCTCTCATATGTAATAATCACAGTTGTCTATACCCAAGGTCCATACCGAGCTTGTCAAGAGGGCTTTTAGCTATTGCGCTCAATCCAGCTGGAAAATATTTCAGACAGATAAATGCTGCGCCGTCTGATCTCCTTTGATTAATTTAAATCTCAAATGAGAAGCTTTGAATTAGATTCTATGAATTGTTGCCATAGTTTTTGATTGTACCCTGGTAGTTTTAAATAAAAAGAATAAAAGAAAAATAAGTCTTAGATTTTCACATAATTATGCCATTTGTACACTAGGGGGTGCAATCACTACTTAACTTGCCCTGACACTAATGCTGCAGTCAATTCCAATTGACTGTGGATGAATAATTAAATAAATAATGTGTGATGGAGCATTGGTTTTCCTATGTATAAAGAATAGAGTACGCCGGTGGCATTGTGAAGTCTGAAATATGAAGGCAGTAGCCCATCTCTGACACAAAATTTCAGCAAAGAATCCAAATAGTTTAAAACAGCACCAGTGTGCAGCCACTGCTTGACAAGCGTGTAGAATATGGCAAATAATAATAAAACATAGAAATGTCGTTTTCTTATGGTTTGGCCCACACCTATGACTGTGTGTCTGGTTGCATGCGTGACTGTGTACAGTCTATATTGAAGTGGGGGCTTGCCCAGGCCTTGGCAGGTGATGAGATGTGTCTGTTCACATCACCCCTGGGGGATAGGGTGTGTGTTGGGGCGTGTCCCAGGCAGGGTGCGTGTCAGGGACGACGTTGGTTCCCAATGACAAAGCACAGTAATGGTAGACTAGGCCATAGCTATAAAGCAGTTGGGATAATCCTCTGGTTTACCAACAAAGCTCCCAGAACACCCACACAGTGAACACGCTGAGTCATGCTCTGAGAAAGGGAGAGCCGAGCAGAGGAAAATAGGTGGAAAGAACAAAACAATTAGACAAAAGAGAGTGAATGCAAATGCATGTGTTTTAGGCTATGTACATGTCGTTTTGAAGGGTTATAGCTTTATTGACGGTCTGATGTGTATTTTATGCTCTTACATTTCCCCCGAAGCCCTAATAGCACCCGATGCTAATACTAATGTGATCCTTCTTTTTGGGTGTTTACATTCCCACGACAAATGTCTGTGTTCACTAAACTGCGTGCTTGATAGGCTTGTTTTAACACGCACAGCCTCAGTCCACCCGTCCCTTACATGCCCTGGTGAGCATATGAAAAGTGACAGCTAAGCACGTTTACCTGCAGGTGTTGAGTCCTTTTAAACAATCAAGACAATACAAATGTATCCACATTTCATTCTTGCTGCTTTCAGGCCAGTTGTTTTGCCAACAAGATGTAACTCCCAATAACACGTGACACATTAATTTGCATCAGTTGCTGCATGCAAAACGTAGCATGAGCTCTCCTCACTCTATTGGTTTGAACTTGTTTGACAACAAGATCACGAATGCATAATAAGACGTTTGTCAGTAAGAATTATTTTTATATAGGTTTAACTGGAACACAGCAGTCATTCATTGCAGGAACATTTTAAGAACCATTATGCAATATACCAAAAAAGGCAAGGAAGCGCCCTAGAGAACAGGTCTCTCTCTTTCTCTCTCTTTCTCTCTCTCTCTCTCTCTCTCGTCAATGCATCTGATCAAGCCTCAGCAAGGCGTTGACATAACTCCAAGACCATAAAAAATGCCATCCATTATCCTTTTATAAGCCTCTTTGTTTACTGTTTGTGCCCAAATCCAAGCTTCCATATTTCATCCTAAATACAGACATTATCCCTTTTCATATTTAACCCTATTTTATCCCTGTTTGTCTTGATTCATTTCACTCGCCTGCCTTTTTAAGTCACTTAAAGCAATGTGTGCCGTTAAATGCAAGGACACTTGGATTTGATTGTACCCCACAACCCCACCCCTCTCATTTTATTTGGCTTTCCATTGGAGCATATTTCAGAATGTCAGTTTTTAGTGTCCTGTGTAGCAACCACAGAACCCTCTAAACATGGTATCCAGCAGCCCCATCTTTAAAAAAGAAGACAAGTTCTAAGTGAAGCTTCTTTCCCCCCTTAGTTAATCACTGATGATGGGGGGTGGGGGTTATATAGAAGACAGATATAAATGTAGAAATGCTGTTCTCTATAGTTATATACTGCTCAGAAAACACCATTCTTCATTCTTCTTAGCCTCATTATAGTGTTTTTGTTGTCTGTGAATCAGAATGGATGTACATAGTACGACACATGGCATGGCTTGGTCTCGCCCCACTTCCAAACTCAGTACAACCCAACCTCCCTCCTCCTTATAACACGAACCAAGAGAGAATGTTGCATCTGAGTGTTGAAGAGAGGGCGAGTGATCGAGAGAGACTCAAAGGGAGTGAGAGAGGAAGGGAAATGGTGCTAGGTTGCCAGGACGTGTGAGTTTTGAGGAGGTCCTGCAGAAATCAAATGGAGCGTTTGTGTCAACATTGGAATGGCAGTGACGGGCCACAGTTTGGCCTCCAGATCACCATGCTTTGGAAGATAAGACTTGCCAAACATGAGAGCGAATAGACCATTAAATATCTACGAGGTGACAACTGTGTGAGAAACACAACTATGTGTGTGTGAGCATGACAGCTGAGTACAATATCATTATTATTCATTGAGAAAGAATAATAAGATATGTTGAAGTAATCTCCCATCCCCTACACATACTAAATGAAGCTGGTCTTATCAGATCTTAGTGTGTAACCGCCCTGTTTATGTCCATAGTAATGACACACGGCACGTTTATGCTTTGTGTGAGCGTGCATGTGTGTGTGTGCGAGATGATTGTTAGCTCACATTTTAAGCCCAGAGTAGTGCATGTCCAGATGTTAAGTCTCCACAGCAACAAATGACTTTGGAAACTTTCCCACATGCGATCTGGAGTGGTTGGCTCTGTGCTGGCCTCAGACTTCAAAACAACCGAGGACTAAAAATAGCAATGTAGCTCTTAATCATTCTGCAGCCTCTTAAACTCCCTGATACTTTGCTCTGAGGGCAAAGGATGCACTGCTCCCCTATACACACTTTATGATCTAACGTAACATCCCAGTACATCTTCTATGTCCCACTAATGCTTCTGCTGTTGTTCAGACAAGTGTTCTCTGTCTGATAAACACTTTGTAGACCTCTTCTGATCTTCTCACGCTTACTCAAACAAAGGAAAAGCCTGTCAATGTCACATGTGTGCTGTTTAAACAGAGTTAGTAAAACAGTAGACATATGAATGCAGCCTTTATCATATTCACCAAATGATCTGGAAGACAAAACCTGGGCCACATTCTCTGTGCAGTAATATTTTATTTCAACTATACATGCCGTGTTAAAAAACAACCAAAGAAATGTCATGAAACAAAGACCATTATTATTTACACATTCACAGTACAGCTTGACACCATATCTACACGCTGAAATACTCCGGAGAACATATACACAGCTGGCCTTGCATCACCATGTTGCACAGTATTTAAATCAAAAAGAAAATGTTGACAAAATCTGCTTGATCTGCACCTAATCTGGAAATGTAAAGGATTCCGTTGACATTGCAACAGAAAGTTCCAGTTCATATTTCAATGTACAAGGCAGTCTAGCACAGCCAGTGTTTGTGTGTGTTTGTATGGGCGCCCAAATACTGGTTAGATGATGGCAGAAAGTCTTATACAAACATCACTTGTAAACAAATTGTGGCTTTGGGCTGAAATAGACAACTGACACTCAAAAGGATTACAGAGGACGCCCAAAAGATGTACCCATTTCTAAGAGAGAGTCCCCAGTCATCCCCTGTGGCCATTACAAACTGCCAATGTCACTGTGTAATCGTTCTAGATTCTCCATGACCACTACCCGTCTCAATGAACTGTTATCACTTGAGAACTGTGTTAGTGTGTTTTAGATATTCTGAGTAAAGCCAACTGTTCCAGAGACCATTTTGTCATGAAAATACATTCACTGCATGGCACCTTTACATGGCAAAATTAACATCCTTATTCATTCAGCAATGGTGAACTGGGGAAAAAATGCAAGGTATGTATTAATGTACAAAAAGATATTACTTCTTTCAACCGTGCTTTGGTTTTACTTGGAATGTCTGAGTTAATTTGTTTCACCTCAGGTTTGAGTTTGAGTAGTGTCATATTTAACACACACCTCACTGAATTGTAAATGAATAATGTTATACTGTATAAAATTGCTTTTATATCTAATACAACAATAAGATACCAAGGAACAGTTGACATTAAAAATACTATACTGTAATTGATCTTTCGGTGAATAAGGCACACTATGCACAGATTCGGGACCACTTGCCTAAAAATATGTATACTATTTATACCTATATACAGAATATTGTCATTCCCAGCATGACTCATTAGCACACATTGGTCATTTTTTTGTTGATTGTATATGGGCCACTTGTAGGGTAAGCATGGGAAACAGAGTGGACAGCTGTTACATCCAGACATTGTCCCATTTCAACATGGGTGTCAACATTAATTAGTTTTGCGTGTAGAGACATTTCGGTGCAGGTTCGTTTTGTGACAAAGGGGTTAATGGGTATGAACAAATTAATTCCAAAACCACAGGTAATACATTGGTGTTGCTTTCTTAAATAAATACAGAAAAACAAAAATCAAGGCAACCTACTAATTTGTACTAATGTGTGAGGTGGGGGGGG
>JAODLL010033724.1:0-12029 GCA_026546735.1 Forbesichthys agassizii | reverse complement strand
AACCTAATAATTTTTACAAATGTGTTAAATGCCCCCCCCCCCCCCCCCCAATTATACAACTGCTACATAACACACATCTTACAGAGGGACCGTAGAGGGGAGGTTTCACCCTTGTCTTTCTGCTCAGATCTAGCATCGCATAGTGTATACATCTGAACCAGAAAGCCTTGGCCTCTGTCTGCACTCACAGACTTCCACATACTCTCTCTCTCTCTCACAAACACTCTCATATGGCAGGAAACATCCCAAGCGGGTAGATTAAAGATGTCGCGGATGTTGCGAAAAATAACGAACAAATCCGATTAGCAGCAGATGAGGGGGGAAAAAAAAACCTAGTGGGTTACAGCAGACATGCAGACCAACCAATTTAACATACAGTAACTTAGAAGACACACCGCTCATCTCCTCACTATAGGGCCACACTCACTGAGCTGTACTGGGCGTCAGTGATATACAAGAGGAACAGCAGCCTGTCAATGTGGGCTGGTCTGATTTGTCACCAAACTTGCTAAGGAGTGTCAGCATACAGTAAATGTGTACCTATAGTGTTCGTATTGACATAATATTGTGATTTGCACCGTTTGCATCCTGCCAGATACAGCCATCTCAAGCAACATGCAGACTATACTTTGAGTCCCCTCTCCCCATTCGACAGTCATCTGACTGTTCACATTGGTGGGAAGATAGTGCTCAAAGGCAGTGACAAACGAGAGCCAGTCTTCAAGTATTTCACTGTGTTGGACCCCGTACTGCGCACAGTGGGGCCCCACAGCTGTATCTCGATAGGAAACCCACCCTGGTGGGAACAGACTACGCTCAAACCCAGATTCAGAGGGGAGCGATGTCCCCCTTGCCCACTGGTCAAGGGCTGTGCTACGGTGGCGAGGGGTGGAGACGTGGAAACAAACAAGCCCCTAGAAGCATATCTGGCCACGTGTGATTTTTATCTCTTGTTCTTTTCCCTCCTCAAGATGGCAGACATGTGTGGGTTCCTCCACCTCTACACGAAAACATGGAACAAGGCCCTCACCAATCGCTACGGGCCCTTGGCCCCCCTCATATTCAGGAGCCCGGCCCTGGAGCCTCGCTATCAAGAGTCTGCTCTCCTTTTTTAATAGCTGAACTTGTTCACAACTCTCATCTGTGAAGTCTGTGGCGAGAACCCGTTGGGCTTGGGCGGCACGTCGGGCTTTAGCGACGGCGTTCGTTTCACCCCGGCGCGGGTGAGCGAGCCGTGCCCGCTGTAGCCGCTCTGCCGCGACGCGGAGGACGGGTGGGGCGAATGCATCCCCGCCGCTCCACCGTGGGAGTCCAGTCTGGAGGGGGGCGCCGGGGGCATGTAGCCCCCTCGGTTCATGCTGTGCTGGCGAGACACAGAAACCCCCATGGTCACGGCGCCGGGCGAGGTTGAGTGGGAGAGCCTCTGCGAGGCGCTCCTGTGGAGGTGGTACCCACCTCTTTGTCTCTCCAAGGTCCCGCCCATGCTCAGGCTGCCCGTTGGGGTGCTCGGGTTGCTGTGCATGGGCACGTCCACCCTCTTGGTGGGGCTGTGCCTGGGCAGGGACGAGGAGGGGGAGTACAAGGAGGCCTCTCGGCTGGGCACCTTGGGAGGCAGCTCAGTCAGGGCCTCCATGGGCTCCAGCATGAGATGCTGCCTCGGGCGGGGCGCCGACCCCTCCTGGAGGATGGCCTTGGGGTTGGCGGCCCCGGGCTCGTTCAGGTGCTTCAGCAGGTCGTTCAGGGTGTTCCGGGCGTCCACGGAGCGCTTCTGGTCCTTCCTGCTCCCCTTGGAGTCAGTGTTCTTCAGCTTCTTCTCAGAGGCCGAGCGAGGCGGACTGCTGCCGCCGTCGCCGCCGCCACCATCACTGTTGTTGTCATCGTCCTGGTTGCAGTGGTCGTGGGTGGCGTTGGGGAGCACCACCGCACTGGGGATGTGGGAGTGGCCCAGGGCTGGGTGAGGGTGAGGGTGGTGGGAGGTGGCGTGCGCAGGCGGGGGAGAGGAAGGAAGGAACTGGGGAATCTTGGCCGACGTGTTGGACTCCTTGCGGGAGCTGGCCACCCTCCCGTGAGCCCTCTCCCACTGGTTCTTGATGGGCTGCAGGCCCTTCTGCACCAGCACCGGGGTGGACTCGGGTGTAGGCAGGGCTGCCAGCTCCGGAGGCTGGCAGCCCTCCCGCAGGATCATAGTCTTGGTCTCACTGTTGGGAGCATTGAGGTCCTTGCCGTTGCTCAGGAGGTTGGTGTACATCTTGGGGGAGTCCATGTTGGGCTGGTACTCCTGCAAACACAACACAATGTGGTCAGTAAGTTGCCATAACAACGCATGCCTGTTACACTGCGAGAGCCGCTGAGATGGCGTTACCTTCACGGGGCTGTCGAAGAGGCCGTTGAGCTTGGCGAAGCTCCCGGCGGAGTCGGAGCAGGACGGAGCCGACTCCGCATCCTTGAGGGCGTGTCTCGGCTTGCGCAGGAATGAGTCTCTGTAGCAGAAGACGACCAGGCCTGCAAGCAGAGCGCCCAGGAGGAAGGCAGCGAACACGCAGGTTATGAGGATGTTCATGTGGACCATCTGGTTGGCTTCACCTTCCTGGTTGTCCCACACACCTGCAAAGTAACAGGGGGGTGGATTAAGCCCTCGGGCTGATGGAACCACAGCACTGCTTGTGTGTCACATCTCCCTCCCCCACCCACGTGTGAGTGTTGTGTATGAGCGCGACCATGCATGGGTTTCTGCCTTCATCCCCTCACCTTGCCACCCTGCCAAAAGCCTTTGAGCCAGATCAAAAATGGCCATATGTACAGACGCACCCCGCTAAGCCCAGATGAAGATGCATGGTGAAAATACGCAGCTATATTAGCTACCCACATCCAGTTCACCATGTATGTATAAAAAGTAGAGCTATGTTAGTTTATCCGGGAAGAATAAAAGTGTTGCCATGTTCCAGTCACCAGCGTGACCATGCGTTTAGCCAGTAAGAAGGCAGTTTAGAGTGCACGGTTATTGGGGACACCGAACCAAATCCTCCACAAACTTTCACCTAAAAAGATGAACCACAAGGAAGGTGGTTGAAGGAAAGAGGCATCCCAGGTGCAGAAACGCCAGGGACTCTATTGGAAGTTTGTTAGTAACCACAGACATTGGAAGAGTTAGACATCCAGTTTTTAGAAAGCAGCACAGGCCAATGATCTACCAGTTTCGCCACGGAAACTCAAACAAAATCCAACAAAAAGGTAAACAACTACAGGATTAATAAGTGGGATATTAATGATCAAAAGTAGAAAGAGAGAAAATACGTTATCATCTAAAGATTCAACTAAAACGGTCAACTATAAATAAATCTAGAACAATTTAGGTAACAAAATAAACTATAAAATGCACAGTAACAAATAATAAATCAAAAGCATAAATCTGGAAATAAAAATTAATCGTCCATGCCGTCTGATGGAAACCCTAATAGCTGCCATTGTATGTGTTTGTGTATGTGTGTCCCTGCATATGGGTAAGTGGTGGCTTAAGTGTGAGTTGGCAGCTATCAGTTACGGCTCCATGCAGCATGCTGGCTGCCCCACTGCGGGCCTTACCATCTTGGCCCCCTGGGAAAGACACAAAAGAATTGGGGGTGGCTGGGTCTTCCTGAAGCACAAAGCCTGAGCCGTACAGCTCTGGACCAGGCCCAGAGACCAGACCCTGAGTGGGAATGACTACTGGGGGGTTTATGGGCCCAGTGGGCTGGCCAGTGACAGGTGCGGATGAAAACTCCATGTCTGTGGTGACAAACAAATTGTTAACGGTGTACATACACATGTGGGCTAAGCATTGTGTTATCATCTGGTTAGTAGGCATGGGTCAATGAGTTCTTGGTGTCGAAAACATTGACATCCAAATGTTCTCACAGTTAGAATTATGCTACGTTTTTATTATTTTTTTTTTTTTAACAGAATTGGTTCATACAAATCCAGTCACGGTTTGCTTAGCCAGTTGAAAGGGGAAAGCAGATCTTGAGGTTGAAGGAGTACAAAACAGCAACGATGCCAGAGGTAGGTGTGCATGCAAGAAGGAAGCAGGAAAGAGCAACAGGAAATGAGTGAAAAGGAGGAAGTGAGTCTGTGCTGAGGCTCAGCACTGTTGTGGAGCATCTGTTGCCCAGTGGAGCTGTTGTTGATGAAGATGATGATGACGATGATGAGGACTACCAAGGTGACAGTCAGAAAGGGTTGTTGAGGAAGACAGATAGGCAGTAGGTGGAAAGAGAAAGGGTTGGAGATGCTGAACTCAAGGAAATAAACCATTTGAGTAAAATATCAAACTAACCAGAGGTTGGGTCGCCAAATGATTTGTAACCTGGCGCTGATGTAGTAGCCAAAAACGCTAAAAGAATTCAAAGGACAAGAAATCAGTATAATGGTATTCAGAGGTAAACCCTATAAAAGCCCTAAAAAAATGAATGAGTGCACTAAAGTTAAACGTTAGTTTAACAATATGTAAAGCACTCGCTAGCTAGCATCCTTCCTCCCTAGCCCAGGAGATCTGGGCTCACTGGTTGTCCTCTGGCTCTAATCAATACTGAAGGTTCAGCCTGGGCCATGTTCAGTTGGAACAAACCAAGGAACCTAAAATACCCCCCCTTCCCCAAACTGAAGCTGGCGATGTTCCTCACAGATACCGTAGGACTCTGGCATTTGCACCAACTGAACATGAGCGTGTACATGTCTATGTTTCTGCCTTGCAGCATTAGCCATAGCGGTCATGTACTGTATGTAGATGTGTGTGTTAATACTGCATAGAGGCATGTAGGGGCAGGTTACTGGAGTGGTTATTGGCTGTGCAGGCTCATGGTGTGTGTGTGGGGAGATGGGGTCTTTTGCCTGTGTGTGTGTGTGTGTGTGACATGACAGATGGCATGACATGGATATGAACCTTACCGTGACAATCTCCCAGGTGAGCCGTGTTCCCAAACTCTACATCCTGCTCATATCCAGTCCTGAGAAACACAATGGGGCGGGGTTAATAATCTAAGCAGCATTGTCGAGGTCCTGTTATGTGTCGCCACACACACACACACACTCTCTTTTTTGAACTCTCGCGTCAATGCACTTACAGGACGCCGGGCTGTATCCGCTCACACACTCCTTGTGTCTTCCAGCCACAGTAGGGGTCCCTTACAGCTATGCAGGACCTAGGAGCACACGCACACACACACACACACACACACACACACACAGCGGTTTGATTCAGCCAGGCACCCATATAACCTTCATAGCTCATTTATGCGCTTGTCACAAAGTGAACGCTTGGTTCAATTGCGGTCCCCTTCATGACATGCGGGTAGATGGTCACAGCGCGTCACCCCGAGCAATCCTAGAGCTGCCGTTCTGCCCGCCACTCACTTGTGACAGGCGGAGTGGCGCTCACACCGGCTGAGGGGCAGGCGGACAACACAGCTGGAGAAGGCCACGTACAGGCTGTGGGTGTCTTTGTCCACGTGCAGCGATAGCACGCGCCTGTCGTCCTCGCGGTTTGACAGGCACCTGGTGGGGGGGTGGGGGGTGAGAGAGAGAGAGAGAGAGAGAGAAACGTGATCAGATAAGCGTGTCTTGTGTTTCATGCGGTACATCTAATCAGGTGATTAGTTCGGATGTGAGATTACAGGAAGTCTTCTCACAGTCGGAACCTCTGGCTCACGTGCGCATACGCACCCAGCCGTGAACGAACACGCACATACGCACTCACAGGGCAAGCAGACGCCACCATCTGTGCCGGCAAGTAACACTCGGCCATGAATGAAGAGTCGGTGACTCCTCTGGCAGCGATAAGAGGCTAATCTCAGATTAGATCCTCCTTGAGCAACACGGGATACACCTGCAGTGTCTTCCCTGATGCCCATTTCAAGCCAATTATTACATGATTGTACTAATTCCCTTAAGTGTGTTACGGCACACCTCAATGTAAGCGTCTCGGATGAGAATCTTGATTTGGAATCTCCACGATGTCCTATTTCCTTATCTCCATTTTTTCATTATCTTTTTCTTTGGCTATTATCTCAAGGCATTTTCGGAGTAACAGCGGTGACAAAAATGCAATCTTATAATTAAATGTGACCGCCATTTAGTTTGCCAAGCAACAAGGAGAGAGGGGAACCAGAAGCGAGCCAGACAGACAGACCGACAGAAAGTGGCCGCATACGTACTTGGCCCTGTTGAAGACGTCTATCTCTTCCAGCAGCAGACTGTCATTGAGCGACCCTGTTGTGGTCTTGGCCAGGACCTTGAGCACAACCCCAGCCTCAGAGCCAATGAACACAACTGTGTAGTTCCCATGGGGCCCGGCTGTATTATCCACTGCCAGTGCTGTTAGCCTGTACCTACGCACACAGAGACACAGACAGAGAATGGTTAGCCAAAAGAGCTGGGATTTTATACAATTCTTCATGTTATACTGCTGTGTTGGTATAAGTGATAGGTTTGGTAGATACTGATAATGAACTTTAACTAAAGCTATTTTCACACATGTAGTATATAGCTGCATATTACAAGGACCGATCCAGCACGGGGTCATGTCTAAACAAGAACAGGGGTCGAAAACCCTGTATATCGGCTCTCTTCATTTCCCACCTGGTAACCTAGTAACATTACAGGGAAAATGGGGGTATGGCTGTGATGCTAACAAAGCAGAAACAATACGCAGGGACACATTGTAATTAGGCCGTATTAAAACGGGATGTATGAACAAGCGTTAGCTTGGATGTAGCTGCATGTGTGAGTAGAGAAAATCACTAGCTGTGCCTGCACGGTCATGCGGGTAATATACCAGGAACAATGTGTGGAAAAATGTCTTAACACATATTGCTGACATTAGCGCTAATACTGCCAGTATCTTACCGGCCTCCTGCACGGTGCCAGCACTCATTTTAACATGTGCTTTGTTTTGTTCCACTTAAAGTTGTTAAATGTTCCATGTGTTAGTGACACTGTCCATTCACCTGACTCGTGTCTTGGTGAACCAGGGCTCATCCCCGATAGAAGGAACTGCTGTATCCATGAGGGGATGGGACTTGATGAACTGAAGGGTCTCATCTGGAAACTCTATGGAGCTCTTGTAGGACTCAGCCGGACCATGAGCTGCACAGCACCCGGGCCTGCACGCACGCACGCACACGTTGTGTATATATAAATAGAGGGCACAGGGTCAAAGAGCATTCACTATCAGCCACTGGGGAGCCATAAAGCATATTGAGACTGCGTGAAGTGCACAGATGGGTGTGGAGAGGTTTGGTGTGTGTGTGTGTGTGTTTAGAGGAGGAGCAGGTGCTCATAACGATCACAAAAAGACCCCAAATGGAAACATAAAATATACATATGCATGGTCATCCCCCTCCATTAATGATTCACTGGGCTAATGAGGCGCACGGTGGACTTTGTGGCTGGGCCGTGGGGCGAGGCCGCTTCTACTGCTGGAGGATACAGACCCTGCACAGGTTAAAAATGCAAGCTGTCTAATTATGCCAGATGAATTATTAAATCATCAGCAGATGGCGAATGTGTGCGCTGGGTCGTGGCTAATAACAAGGTTGCTCTCTGGTGAGAGAGGCTTGATTTTCATTGGGAGTAACCTGGGCACGGAGAGGTTAAGGAGAGGCTACAGCTGGAAGACAGATGTGGTGCTCGGTGTCCTTCAGCTTGCCCTAAAATCTACACCCAGTTCAAAGTCAAGCAATACGTTACAACAATATTGTGATGTAATATTTCATGCGATTGTTACCTGGGCTTGGGCAGCCTCTCTTCGGGGTAAGGGGTCCACACTGAGTCAGGGGTCTTCTGCTCCTTGAATCTCCCCCTGAAAACCTTCTCTATGTCGACCATGGAGAAGGCACACACCGCAGAGCCTGGGATACTGGCGGGAAAGCGACACAGGGAGACACTTTACCTCACAACACCCTACCCTTCATTCCATCCACTGGATGCACCGGACGATGTGGGTTGAGTGACAGCTGTGAGCGTCTCTCACCTGTTCATCTGCGTGGTGAACACGCCCACCAAGGAGGGCTCGCCATTGATGTTGACGATGTCCGTGACGGCCTGCAGCACGTCGAAGTAGAAAAAGGACTCCCCGGGGACGGAGCAGTTGAGCCGGGCCTTGACGAAGGACGTCCAGTGCTTCTCCAGCACGCGCTGGGAGCCGCCCACGTCGTTCTTGCAGATCCGCGCCACTCGGGAATACACGGCCTGCGTGTGAGACGCCGGGCAGGGTTGGGGGAGGGAGGCAGAGGCCGGCAAAGAGATGAAAGCAGGGCCATCGTCAGTAAAAACACTTCAATGTTGTGAATAATGCATGCCTTCCTTCTGCAGCACAAACACATTTAGACTTAGACGCTCGCACACACACACAAACACACACACAAAACCTCAACTTTGTACTTTAAAAGGCAGGGTTAGTCATTCTCGAGAAGGCGGAGGAGATATTTGGAGAATTTGACAAAAGTTGTATTAGCTTAAATCTATTTTACAATAGCTGACTATACTTTTAGTTCACACAAACATCTATAAAACCAGAACCGGAACAGCTGGATTTAGACTGTGTTAGTGCATGTGTGAGCACATTGTCGCCACAGCTGAATACAGAAACAAAGCCCGTGAATTGGTTGGCTAAGTTTGGCTTAATAATTCACTAGCGCAAACCGCGGTCAGAGGGCATGTGTCACCCACAGCATTAGCAGAGCTCCATTATTTATTAGCCGGTGGCTGATTGAGGATGCTTGCTTCCTGCAGTGCAGCAACAGCCAGACTAGCCGCGCTCCGGATGACGTATGGTCAGAATCCAACCAAAGGTGGCTCTAAACATAGTAACACCATAATGCCCTCGGTACGTGTGATGGAGAGACAGGGAGCAAGAGAGCGTGGCCTCTTGGAGACACATCCTCTCACGCTGTAATGGCTTTACACAAACAAACATTTCCAGAGAATATCCCTTGTTTAGAATGTCCTTATGTATTCCAATGCTGTTGGAGTGTACGCTACAGTTGCTCATGTAGGGTTCGAGTCCGTTCGGGCCCTACTATTTTACAAATAGTTGCACTTAATGGAACTTTTAGTATACAAATGTCACCCCGCGGTACAAATATATGCTGTGCACATTTACAGTAAAGTCAGGTGGGCTGTCTTACCTTGCCCAGATTGTTGTGCTCCACTGCGATCTCCCGGTAGAAGAAGTACACATAATTCCCATACTCCACTGCGTGCAGGAAATGAGGCTCTGGAAAAGAGAGATAGAAGATGTGAAGTGTGGTTTTGCACCGTCACCACCGCCGTGCATGCTGAATATTTCAGGGCTAGCTACAAGGATGCAGAAGTCTGGCAGTGACCTAGATTGCCTTTGAGGGAAACGGGCCGTATTCCCAAGGAAGCTAGGCCGCTACACAGAGCTCTGTATCGCAGCCCACAAATGCCCTGACAACCCCATGCGGTCCGTGCACAACCACCACACACATTTAGCGTGCTGACAGGTAGACCTGCCTCTCTGGGGGTGGCCCAGGGATAACGGGGTAAGGCAGTTGTAGAGAGAAGAGAATCTGAGAGGGGTTGCCTACATAACATGGAAATGCGTGTTTACCTTTCAGCCATTTGGAGTCATATTTGATGGTCCTGAGGGCCGAGCCGTCCCCCATGCTGCGGTAGATGACTGAATCACTGGCCTGGAAGTCTGCTACGGTGGCTGAATACAGCTTCCCATCTGAAAGAACAGGGCCGGGAGTACGGTCACAGCAAGCTCACGTTGCTCTACGCACCGCCATTCTGGCGTGTTATATCTATTTCCTGATAGGGCATAATTGGCTCTGTTGTTATCGCTGTAGGCTGAGTTGCACTTGGGCGAAAACAAAGAGGTGCTAATGAGTGCGCTAGCAGAAACACATTAGTTGTTCTTTAGGAAAACTGTGTGTGTGTGTGAGTGAGTGCATGCTTTGGTGTGGGTGTTTGTGTTTGCTCAGCCACCTCACCGGCAAAAAGGGCAACATTTGTCTGCTTTGAGTCAAACGGGCAACGTGCCAGCCCACTGATTTCCTCCCCGTCAAACTCCAGATTATCCAGCTGCGTAGGTTGCAACAAACGCCCCCACGTTAAAAGGAACGACATCGCAGACACACAATCGCACAATTGAATAACAATGGTTTAGAGCTAGTCGAGCAGCCAAAGCGTATTTCAACACTTCTGACATTTGAGAACATTGTCACACGGACATTATCACACACGCATGCGGAAACTTCAAGAAACATCCAAATAACTTTTGCACTTGCATTGTTCTTATTGTCTTGTTCAATACCCTTGTTATTTACCTTTGGCAAAGTTGTATATTTGTATTTATTTTCTGTAGTCTCCTCTGTCTGTCTGTCTGTCTGTCGTCCTGTCTGATTGTCGACCTGTCTCTCTCTCTCTTGCTCTGTCTAAAAGCCTACACTTGTGATTCATACATTTCCTAGAAGCACTTTGGAGAGCATGTTTCTCTCTCAACTCTCCCAAAATGATTGAATTTTAATGACAGTTCATACTTTATTTCTCATCTTTCGGCTAAATGGTCCACCAAAAGATCTGTGAGAGTGTACGTTCTCGTTTACTGTACTTGCACTAAGTACATTTGTCGATATAGCTGAGACGGCCATGCATCACTTATGCTGTAAGCAGAACTATTCTATTAGTTATATCAGAACAGTGACGTTATCAGTCACTACTGTAGACCCAGATATTATGTGGCACTTCATACGCTGATACATGAGCTGATATTGTATGCTAAAACATCACATAACTAAGGACTAGGAACAGATCAACCCATAATGCAATGCATTGCTACTGTTTAGCTTTTGTTTGGTGCGTGGACGCTCACCCTGTAGTATCGGCACATGGGGTTGAAGCCATTGGTACCGCATATGAACACCAGGTCATCATTTCTGGGGACCAGCACTTTGATGAAGTTATGGCACTCATCCTGAGAGAAACAGGGGGAGATACTTCACCAGGCTGCTAGCAGACGGTATGTGTGTATGGTGGAACGTGCAGGGAGAAAAGGAGGGGCGAATCAAGCAGCTACTGTGCTTACTCTGTGTTTCCCCTTAACAGCGCACATCTCTCGATCCACTTGGCCCGATCGCCATGTTAGCTTCTGTAAATACAACACAGAGGAGCATTAGACACCTGCACAGGCACCACACACACACTCTCGTTTTAGCACCTGTCCTGCATATGATAAATGGCTTAGTGTTTTCTTTGGAGCCCTGTGAGTGTTTGTAGGTTGATTTGGCCAGACTCTTACCCTGTAAGGAATGATCTCATTCCTGTAGGACTCTCTCAGACTCACGAGGTACACCTGGTCTCTGTGGACACACAACGAAAACGCACACGGCTCAATGACATCACCACCCCAACACACACAGTGAGATTATTCAGTGTAATGTGAGATACTAAAGTGCATATTGACAGATCAGGGTCAGGGTTATACAATATGTGGGAACAGTCCTAGATCTTAATGGCATTTTCTGTTATCCCGTCCAGTAATACCCTAACCTTGTCGCAATAATTTAACCTTTTTCAGGCATAAAAGGAAGGACGGTCACCTCTTCATGCTTTATACATCTGAAACTGGTCGGCTAGAAGCAAGAGTATTCTGCCAAAATGGGCACAAATGTTTGAATGTGTTCACAGCAGCCATATAAATGCATCTGATTTCTCGATTCTGGGCTAGTCCCGTTGGCTGGATTAGTCCCTGTGCTCGTAAATTACAGAAGGACGTGCAAAGTTGCCAGGAATGCCCTGACAGAGCATCAGGCCTGGTTGATAGACGTCGTCCCTGAATCAATACTGGCCGTATACATCAAGCTGGGGTCTGGATGCAACGCATCCAATAACACTAAGAGCTTTTCCTCCTATATTAGCGTTCTCCTGCCAAGGAATGACTGAGTGCATGGGTGAGAAGAGAGAGAGAGAGAGAGAGAGAGAGAGAGAGAGAGAGAGAGAGAGAGAGAGAGAGAGAGAGAGAGAGAGAG
>JAODLL010033714.1:0-14826 GCA_026546735.1 Forbesichthys agassizii | reverse complement strand
CCAATTAGATATTTTAAGTGTTTTGTCTGAATAAAAAAATGGACATGTAAAGTGTTTTTATCTAAATCAGGGGTCTGAAACCTCAAAAGCACTATTTGTGCTCAACATTTGATATTTATCTGTCTGGAGCCACAAAAAATGTTATACTTAATTAGCCTATCAACATGAGACCTAAATGAGAATGAATTCCTGTCCTCCCAGTTCTTAGGAGTGTTTTTGAACTGCTGGGACAGTGAAATGTTAAGGGGGTGCGGGGGCATGCTCCCCAACAAAGATGTTTTTTAAATAAAGGGTTAGCTTATGCCCAACTAGTGTGCAATCAAACCTTTGAATGGACTAGATCAATTTAAATACTGGTGAAATCAGAGGACACAGGTTATCAATAAAAAATGTAATTTGAGATTATATTTTGTGGGTGGACAAAACCTAGATTAAGTTCTATATGATGTTTGTCAAAGCCACAGGGAGCCACTGTAGAGGGGCTCAAGAGCCGCATGTTGCAGACCCCTGGTCTAAATAAAAAAAAAGATGCCTTAACAATTACAACATAACTATTATTATTATAACAATGACATAGCACCACTGATTAGCTAATATTGCATTCACACCACAAGACATAATTGATAAATGAATGAAAAGTCTGTGTTCTTCAGAAAATATTTACACTGTTAGATTAAGCATGTTTTGTGTTATTGATGGTGACAGGCATTATAGCTGGACTTTTAACCACAGTTGCAGTGGCCAAATGACAGTAGCCTACTGTAGGCCTATATTTGTTTTGCTAAACACACAGGGCACCATTGGCAGGCATGCAGAGCACTCCACTGATTGAATGATCAAAGTTTTGACAGATAAAAACATCGAGTCTGTACCAATCATTGCAGGCTGTGGCACAACATCAAGACATGCTAATCAACTGAGATCAAAAATTGTATTTGTATTATGAGAAAGTGTGTGCTTCACCATCTGGGACCTGGCGGGGGACCAGTTCTAACGCAATCCTTCCTGTCTATCATAGGTTATGTTTGGCTCGTTTGTCTTGACAATGGATTATTTGTCACAATTCACTGTAGCTATAACAGATATATTATGTTATATGGGTGCTATTACAACTGTGACATCCCTGGCCTGGATGTGTATGATGGAATTTAATTAGCCTTTATTGTCATCACCTAGCCGGACATTATGAACTCAAGATATCACAAACTATAAATGTTTTCCCTCCTGGCACCCCATCGTTAGTTGTTTGTTAGTTTGTATTATGTTAATAAATTAAGTTAACTTACTTTTTAAGACATGTGGCATCTCCCTTTTTTATGTTGCAGCCTTGAGCCAGGGTTGTAACATAATACAACCAATGTTACAACCAATGTTTAGATGTATAATGTATGTATGTATATATGCATATGCCTCTTTGTTGGAAATTTGTCATTTTTATTTGAAAAAACTAAATATAATACTGCAAAACTCTTTGTTAGAAAATGTGTTACTCAGAACTAAAATGACAGTAAAGCTTTAATTGTTGAGTATGACAAAAACATGTTTGTGTGTGTTATACTGCTCGCACACAATACCAGTTGTCACAAAATCCAACTCACAGTGAGAGAGAACACCTTTTGTACCCTCACTCCTGCTCATCTCTCAGGATGCTATTAGTCCGTTTAGCTGCTAGAAAAGGATATGGGTCTAGCGTGTGAGATACTTCAGAACTGTCATTTCTACTGAGAAAAGAAAACTGAATAGTATTGCTGTCTAAAATCACATCAGGAATGTCACAACTGAAAGACGAAAATATATACATGTATTTTAACTGTATACAGTGTATTTTTATATAACAGAAAATGCAGTGGCAGGCCGTGCATTAAACACATAGGCCTTCACTGATGTCCTACATAGTATAATAACATAACAATAAATACCTTTTATAATACATTAAATTATGACACCACGTGACCACGGCTGGAGAAATGGTATACAGAAACACACTTACGCACTACTGGGCATTGCGTCACCTCAATTGTGTACAAAACAGGCCATTTTCAAGCGCAATTATAAACCCGCATCAGCAATTAAAACATCTACGTGGTACTGCCAAAACAAAAAAATAAAAGGGTATTTAAAATGAACTGTCCAAAAAGTTTTAATAAGTCCACATAGCATACAGGCAAGCTTTAGCAAGATAACTAAATAGCAAAATCGCAGTTTAATATTAGAGAGACACCAACAAGATGACCGAAGGAGTGCAAAACGTTGATTTGGTTGCATATCAACGTTTTGCACTCCATCGGTCATTGTCGGTTAAAAAAGCGAGTAGATATATTAGAACTCTCTCTCTCTCTGCTAATCGGCTGCGGCTCCGGTGTAGCTCGGTTGATCTGCGTTGAACTCTCAAGTGAAGTGAGTAGGCTGATCCTCCTCCTTGTTGTTTTACGGCGGTGAGTGAGTATCCAATCACAACGTGACGCCAGCTAGGTAGCCTACGGTCAACAACTCGTGATCTGATTTACTATCGTAACTGTCTATCAACTGTATGTGCCCGTTCCCTTACATTGCACAGACGCCCGCATTGTTGATTCTGAAGGCGTCAGGCAGATTTCATACAGCCTGGGAACACAAGCTAGCTGAATTCTGATAGGATAAAAACTATAACCTAAAAACCACACGAATATGAAGAGAATATGTATAATGTATAATTTGTATAATATTTTTATATATTTAGGGAAAGTACATTCAAAATTAAATTAACTTTTATCATATTATGATCATGATTTATGTAGCAGCAGAGAAGGCCTTGCTGGCCCTGACGGCCCACCTCTGAGAAAGTGTATGCATTTTTCCTTGTCAAAATAGATATAAGCAATCTAAAGTGTTTGAAGACGTGACAATGGTTGTAAACTATATTTCACAGCACATTTAATTTCTCTGAAATTAGGGAAACATTTGTTTCATATGAATTTATTAGTGAATCCTTATGCAAAAGAGGTCACCCAACAGCCAAGAACCTGTCTAGAAAATAAATATAAATGAAAGGGATGCCCTATTGTTGTAATGAGAAATAGATTTGTACATGTATTTTACACAAATATTAAATATATATTCCATTTAGATTTTCCAGCCAGGCATATTCGATGCATACTGTATGAAACAATGAAGTGATTGTGCTGCAAGCACATTAATTCAAGGTGTCATTGGATGAAATGTGCTACGTTAAAAAAAAAAATTCTAGGTGTAACGGTAGAAATTACTGTTGAGGGAAATTCTCAGGTGGTGGTGCAGCGTATATAACTGGAACACATCCTGATGCCCAGGAGTCTATAACTGCTGGCAAAGGCTCTGAATCGTCTGCCTCCTCAAATTCGCCTCCTTCATCTCGACACAGGAACTGTGCTTGCAGAACCTGGGTTAAGTAGTTTTTTGCCCAGGACACAGATAAAGGCACCAGCTAAAAAAGAAAGGGGATATTAAGACAAAACAAGTGCTTTGTGGACAAATGTTTTCACCTAAAAACAAAAACACAAATTGCTATCTGGATAATCAAATCAGTCACAATGAAAAACATATTTTTCCATAAATCTCACCTGTCTCTTGATGTATCTTCTGAATGTATTATCCATGACTTGGTCCAAGAGTTCATCTATAATCTCTACAACAGTCTCTTCTCCCTCCTCCTGCCTCAAAATGTCCTCCCACTGTGTTTGATTTAGGCCACTTCTGGCCATTGCCTCCCCTTTCTCCACATTTGGGTCTGGGATTAAAGGCAAACTCATTTGAACTGGTGCATTCATCTGCATGGGACTGCAATGCACAAGCTGGTGTTCATGAAACAAAAACAGAAGACAGATAAATGGCGCATTTATTTTAAAATGTAAAATACTGTTTAAGATTGACCTAGTCATAATAGCCTACGGAACCGGTCTGCCTAAACTATGCAGTTGAAGTCTCTCCAGAGACAGTCTAAACAAAAATACAATCATTAAAATGAAATGCTGTTTTGCATATTTGAAGTAGTTAGTGTCTAGTTATCTGCGTTGTTTTGAGGCAACTTGTTAAGCAATGCAGTGGTTATAACTTCTCCTGTCGTCCTAGTAACTAGCCTACAATGTTGCTACGATATCGTAAACAGCCATGAACGGTGTGCATGGGTATGCTATTGATATGCTAGTAGCATAGTGTATTAGTTACCACAAGAAACGGTATTAAAAACGCTATTACTGATTGCGGACAATCTAGAGTCGTGGAAGCCAGTATACGTAAACGCTTAATTAAGCAACTGCTAGAATATGTTTTACTTACATTTTGTTTTTGAGAAGTGCGAATTTAATACTTTTCTCTTGAATATGGGTTGTGTCTTTCTGCTGCTAAGCAACTACGGTAGTTACGCCAGGTGCTCAGCGAAAATCTTAAGTAACGTAGACACAAGGTTACTTGTCAAAATCTATGTAATTTGACAGAAATTGAAAACAAAATATTGAATTGCATTACAAAAATGAACAGAAAATAAAGAAATTAGTGATAAAGTGAAAACGGAAAATATATATGTATTTTTGGATTAGCTTTCATTCATTTTCATTTCGTCATTCATTTATATGTAACTTATGAACTGTATATTTTTTACATAAATACCGGTACAGTAAATAAAAAAATGCAAGAGTGACAGATATATTGAAGATGGAGCCTATGTTATGTTAATTTTTTTTTAGATGAATACTGGTAATCTGATTAAATCCAATCATAACTGCCCATCAGGTTTTAGTTATACACAATGTGCTTGACTGACCTATAAACCACTGCCAGATGTTCCTTCAGAAAACAATATTGATGTAATAATTGTTTATTCAGCATTCATGTTAATTTAATGTTCAAGTAATTTGTTTGAAATATAGTAAGAAATGCTTATAGTATATTTACCTTCAGCATTTCAAAATGTACTACATATTAAGTGTACTGAAAATCAGTGCCCTTAATGATCAGCGACAAATAACCTCACTTGAACACAATTGTATTGCAACACTGCCATCTAGAAGTTAAACATTGGTATTGCAGTTGCATTATGTTAAAGATCAGGGGGCGTATTACAGAAACGTCCTAACTAGCAAATCCTATTTTAACTGTTAGGTCACCATGGTAATTCTAGTTAGAACCCGATTTAGGATGAAGGCCATTACAGATGATCAGTTCCTAAATCAATGTTACTATCCTAACTTAAGATAGGAAAAGTGTATTACACAAGCTTCCTAACTTCACGAAATCTTAAATAAGCAGTCCTAACTTTAGAACAATTGATAAACTGGCCTAACTACCACTGCGTTAGCTAGATTAACGAAAGCATACGTTGCCTACCGTTAGCTACCGTATGGCCGCTGTTTTATTTGTCTTACAAGGCCATGATCCTACGGCTACCGTACCTTGTAGCTGCTCGGCTACAGCTACCGTAGCCGAGGAGCTAGTACGGCTAGCTTTGGAGCGGCCGACCCGGCTTCTGGTGCAACTGTGACAAATACCCTTCTTTTTGCCAACAGACTTCCAAAGTGAAGTGGCCGACTTGGCGAAAATTTCACAGCCCACGATGTCACGGACTTCTTTGGCTGCTCATTATTGTATGTCGATGTGATAATGTCAACACGCCGCTCCAAGCCCACTTACTTTATGTACTTAGTTATTACGGTACCGTTGGTGAAAAGTCACCAAAAAGAACATATTTTGATTTGTCAATATATCTAACCAACACAATAATGAATCTGTTTTAGAGTTAAGAGCCCCTCGCTTTTCTTCAATTTTATTGGTTTAAATTAGAAATATATTTAACAGAAATGCTGTTAGATCATCTGTTAACAGGTGGTTGCTATGTAACAGACATTAATGTTGATAACCGATGTTGGATTGGGTATTTAGGATGTCCTAACACGAGATAAGATAGGATGAAGGTAGATAGGATAGGATTCATAGTTAGGTAGGATTTGCTTCTGTAATACCAAATAGGGTAAATCCTCTGTTTTTTATCCTATCCTAACTTTTGTCTTAAGATAGGATGCTTTCTGTAATACGCCCCCAGGAGTTTTCAGAGTTAATGAAACAAGACCCCTCAGGTGATTTTTCAATATGCATCCATGTCAATTGTGTTGTTCTGTACCGTACTATATCCGTTATTAACAGACTGCTGTGGGTTAACATCCATCTTCATCTAAAAGCATATTGAGTCAGTTTACTCAATTTCTATTATTAATTTCCATCGGTTATTGCCATTTACCCTCATACATGTGCATCATCATCCCTACAAATAAGGGACTACTTAGAAGTAGAAGTGTAGAAGTAGATTAAAACACTACCTCAACATCTAAATGTTTTAAAGTTCATCCAGAAAATTAATGTAAACCTTTAATGGCAGATAAAGAGTTAATTACTTTATTGGCACAATAAAGTAGAGTAACTGGACCATGTGTTAACATTGTACAGTACATGTTTCAACTGCAATTTAATGGAAATTTTCAAAATAAATGATTGCGTCCCATACCACATCTGATAATTCTGCAAGCTAAAACGTGGCAATGTAAAACAAAGACTGATGGATTGGGTTTGTAGGTACATCAAGTAGATAGAATAAACCAAGAGCTAGAGATGACCTGAAATAAATCAATCTCTGCTTCAAGAAGCTGGAATCTTTAAACACACACACACACCCCTAGAGTCAAACATGTGTGTTCATCTTAATGGGGAAGTTCGTGGTGCACCAGTTGATAGTGAGCACCACAAGATGGGCAGCGCTGGGCCTCTCCCTGGTGAAGCCAGAACCACACAATGGATGTGTTGTCTTCCTCACCTAAATGCAAACAAGTTAACACATCAGCTATGTTTACACACAAAGGAGCTTAAAAAGAGTATTGCTAATGGTATACAGCCTTTCACATTTTCTTAATGCACATTCACAGGTTTCAAGGTCTCTGAAATTGAACGCGAAAGTCCCCATGATATTGAGGTGGTATATTAACAAGTCACGTACAGACACATCCTACAATCCTCTTGTTTGTAATGGAGGGAACAATGTGAGGATCTGCCTTGGTCCCAGCATACTCCTTTGGCCTCAACACACTGTAAGGGTCCTGGAGCAGAAAATAATAGTTACTACAGAGAAAAGAGCTTTTTAAATTAATAAATACATTTAAACCATAAAGACTTGGCCATGACTCTTGTTAAAATTGTCGTTATTAAGTCTAGTTGCTTATTTTGGCAGCTATGGAGCATGAGTACACTTACATAACTCAGTATCATCAATGTTAGTTGCTTCTTTTTTTACTTATGAATGTTGTTGATTGATCATTGATATAATGGCCTGAATTAGACGTTTGAATAACATGCAGGCTAAGATAAATTATGAAAAGCTAATTTTTACTAAATGCTGAGTGACAATTCATAAATTTTAAAATGAGTTTCAGACATTGGCTCATTAATACATTGCACAAAGATCAGATCTTTCAAAGTCACTTTCCCCACTAGTAAAATTGGTGTCATTCCTAGTTTAATTTCAGCGATTCTGTCAACAGTTGTGAGAGAAACAACACACAAGCCTTTCCCTGATCTCAACTGGGACATCTGTCTGCTAGATTCTACCAGAGAGAACATAGGAATAACAATGCATAATCTAATTTATGTGACTTAAAATGGCCACAGAGAGGATTCCCAAATCTTCAATTATAAACAAACATTGGGTACCACAGACATAATGACAGATTTGACTTGAGTTTGATATTTCAATCCTAGACAACCACACACACTAGACAATTCAGTCAAGTTGCAGGACCACACACATGGCGATTATCCCAAACGATTTCGGAGTGGCAATTCCAGGGACATGGGATCTCACAGAGATCAAAAGTGAGCAAAACAATTACAGATGTGGACTGTCAGTCATGCTGTCAATACACAGATCGCCGTTGCTTGAGTGCCATTATTGAGTCCTGACTCCTGTCCCTAGCGTATTTAGGCATAGTCACGTGAGCAACGAACGATTAACCCGAACAAACGTAAAGATCCGGATCTTTCATTCGTTTGGGTCAGCGTGTCTCCTATCACATGAACAATGCATGAAAGGCTGGAGATTATTTTTCACTCAGTGTATTTTACAATATGCTATTGGAAGCATTTACTGTGCAGCGGCATTAGTAACAATAAGATATTGCTTGTTGTGCTTCTCTGGCGACCCATGCGGCAGTAGCACTCTACAAGAATCAAAAACTCAGAAGACTCATTAGCATGCAAAGAATTCATGAGTCCTGAGTCAGTATGAAAATGTGTTAACGACGTCGTTCAGTATAAAATTTCAAATTAAACTAGAATTTTTATTTCAGCAACGTTGTTGTGATAATGGCTTACCTAGCCTCGTCTAGCCTTGTCATTTGTAGGGTTGTGTACCAAAACCTGGTGCCAATATGGTTCACATTTTAGCATATCTACCGGACCAAATTAAAAACGCACATTTCGGTGCCACTTACACAATATCTACATTATATGTTTTAGTTTTAAAACTGGGGTTAAAAACCTAAATGTGTTTTAGCTCTGTATAATCCGATACTATATAATATAAATAATCTGAAATGCGTCGCAGGTACACTGGACATGCACGTGCCTATGTAAACAGAAAGCATTTTGTCAGAACACTTCTTCATCCCTAGATTGGTCGCCGACGGAACCCCCCCCCAACAACTTGTCGAGTTATGCTTATTTTTTCATATATGTTTAGTTACTATTAAAATACACGTCTGGCCTAGTGATGAAGAGGTTTTAATACTAAGGAGGAACAGCATGGGGAAAAAAAATAAGACCAGATATGTATTTTCTTGGACTGGATAACTGGAAACTTTACTGAAAGGAAAAGACTCAAAACATATGTACCGATCAACCGCCCTGTCTTTCTAATTATTGCACCGTTACCGGCCAAGCAACAAATAATTGAATCATAAAACACTGAACAACATTATAAACACAACACTTGTTTTTGCCCCCATTCATCATAAACTGAACTCAAAAATCTAATACTTTCTCCATGTACACAAAAAGCCCATTTCTCAAATATTGTTCACAAATCTGTCTAAATCTGTGTTAGTGAGCACTTCTCATTTGCAGGGATAATCCATCCACCTCACAGGTGTGGCACATCAAGATGCAGATCAGACAGCATGAGTATTACACAGGTGTGTCTTAGGATGGGCACAATAAAAGGCAGCTCGTAAATATGCAGTTTCACTGTAGGGGGGTGAAAATTATCAAATTATGAAGTCATATAGACCAGGTTGTTGATTGTGGCCTGTGGAATGTTGGACCACTCCTCTTCAATGGCTGTGTGAAGTTGTTGGATATTGGCAGGACCTGGAAAACGCTGTCGTATATGCCGATCCAGAGCATCCCAAACATGCTCAATGGGTGACATGTCCGGTTAGTATGCTGGCCATGCAAGAACTGGGATGTTTTCAGCTTCCAGGAATTGTGTACAGATCCTTGCAACATGGGGTGACGTTATTTTTGTTATTTGAGGGGAGGCCCACTTCCCCACACTATGAAAACCCCTGTAGTAGACAATTTCAACTTTGCGGAGGGTGTGTTGAATTTTGATTAATATACTATAAATGTGCTGCGAACCGGGTCAAGAGCGTCTGAAATAGGAGGGCCTACGGTTGAATTTACTAAGCATGCACACCACACGCGATTGAAAACCAGTGGAAATTAATAGGAATAACACCGGCAATTTACAAGCAAAAACAACATACCGCTCCATCCTTCATGGCTTTCATAATCTTCTTCTCCAGTCCAGTGGCTTGTTCCTCGTCCGTGGGAATCCCTATGAACGAGGACACATAAAACCTTCAAATGGATACAATGCATACGCCGTACGCTAGTGTAACTATCGTAGCTAGCTTTACCTCTGATTCATATTGTATTAGAGACGTGTACTGTCATATTTACCAATTAACTTAAAAAAAAATTTTTTTTGAAGGGAAAATATGTCTAGGAGATGCACTAGACATTTCACAACACACGTTTAACTATGCTACGGTATTAACATTGGTTCTTATGAAACATTGCTAGCCTACTTTCGACTACCGGTCGTGTCAGAATCGCCTGCCCTTGACCCACAAATACAATCAGTCTTCCCATGTTTAGTACGAGGAACTCGTCCCCATGTGAATGCACCTGAAACTCACCTCCGGCCGCCATTCCACGAGTTAGAGCTGGAGCTGGGGCCGCCCGGCATGTTATTGCGGCCCGATAAGCAGAACGAAGGAGTAACCTTGCAGCCATGATTCCTCGGCTCTATCGTTTGTCTCAGTCGCCTCGTACCACGGAAATTACGTACCTCTTAGCTGAATGGTCTTCTTCTGTGGGGTTTAATGGCGGATCGCAACCAACTGAAAGGTGCATACACCGCCAACTACTGTACCGGAGTCTGAGGCGGGTCACGGCCTCCCTACCCTAAACTCTAGCCCCTAAACCTGCATCCTGAACAAACAGTAACACCGCCGGTGTTAAACTGTCTCCCTACGTTTCACCTCTTCCTCCCACAGCTTTTGCCACCCTACTCCTTCCCTCCATTTTATTAAAGGCACGTCAACCAACAATGTTGTTATTCAGCCCTGCTTTGGCTGCCCTATCAGCCTGCTCATTACCCTCCGTTGCACAACATACTCATGTGCAAGCAGATCATTAGTATGATACCTTCACAATTCCTTCACAAAATTCTCAAATTCCCATGGGACTTCTGTAAGGGTGAAACAAATACTTTATTTAATAAAAGGAATAAGTGGACCAACTTATAAGCATAAGGCACCTAAACACAATATTATCTCCTACATTATACAGTATGATACAGTTTAATGGAAATGTTTGAAATATAATTATCTTCCAGACCACACCTGATTCTCTTAAAGCAGACATGGACATGTACAACAAACAATAAGGCATGTAACTAGACTACATTAAGCACAGAGCAAGTGAAGATAATACAAATATGGGCAAATACATCTTGCTACAACATTTCCAACATCACTGATAATGCTATATACACCCCACACCATTCTAAAATGCATCTAGATTTTTCTTAGAATAAATTGCACTAATATATTCATAGTCATACAGGTGTGTTCATCTTAATGGGGGAGTTCATGGTGCACCAGTTGATAGAGAGAACCACAAGATGGGCAGCGCTGGGCCTCTCCCTGGTGAAGCCAGAACACAACGGATGTGTTGTCTTCCTCGCCTAAATGGAAACACATGACCATGTTAAAGCCACTTCAGATAGTATTGTCCGTCCATTCAACCATCCATCCTCATTCGCTTATTTGGAGTCGGGTCACGGGGGCAGCAGATTCAGCAGGGGACCCCAAACTTCTCTTCCCCGAGCCACATTAGAAAGCTCTGACTTGGGGATCCCGAGGCATTCCCAGGCCAGTGTGGAGATAAAATCTCTCCACCTAGTCCTGGGTCTTCCCCGAGGTTCAGCTATTTTATTGTCGGTGCAGTAAAGTGATTGCTCTGATTCTCTGGACAATCTCCCGCTCCAATGTCCCCTCACTTGCGAACAAGACCCCGAGGTACTTGGGGTCTTGGACTCATTCCCTATCTGGAGTAAGTACTCCATTGGTTTCTAATCAGGTGGGGGTTGGTCTTCGACAAAGCGCAGCTCTGGTGGAACAAGTCCGACTTACTGCTGAGAATGCATACACAGCTCTCACTTTGGGCATACAGGGATTGGATTGGATAAACTTTTATTGGGGTATCATCTTTACGTGGTATAGATAAATCCTGCAGGGTGTATTCGTATTCGTGAGGGAACCTCTCACCCTATACTTCCGCAGCACCTCCCACAGTATCTCCCTTGGGGGAGAGAGTTAAGTGCTGGTCCGTTGTTCCACGACCAGGACGGGAACCGCATTGTTGTTCTTCAAATCAAAAGTTTGACTATTAACCAAATCCTCTCCAGCACCTTGGAGTAGACTTTACCAGGAAGGCTGAGAAGTGTGATACCCCTATAATTGATACACACTCTCTGGTCCCCCTTATAGTATTGTTACAGTATATTATGAGTTGAAAATGTACAGTTATGTAAGTATCAAAAGGAAGGCACTATAATGTAATTTAGATTAATACATTTATTTAAAAAAAGTAAAGCCACGTACAGAATCATACAATCATCTTGTTTGTGATGGAGGGCACAGTGTGAGGATCTGCCTTGGTCCCAGCATACTCATTTGGTCTCATTGTGCTGGGAGGGTCCTGGAGCAGAAATAGTGTGTGATATTTAGCATAGCAAGAACACATCAAATGATCACGTTATTAAAAAGTGTCTAAGAACCTCAACAAAAATATTACTGCTATATCATATCACTGCTGTGGCCTATACTACAAAGGAAGGTCATTTGCTCATCCAGGTAACTTCTGGAGTAACTTGTGATGTCGGGTGTAACTGTGAAGGGGCTTTACACAAGGTATGAAGTCATGGCAAATTTACGATGCATCTCTACACTGCTCCAAGCAGTTAACTCGATGTTACCCTATAAGCACTGGACCTACACTCAGAATCTCAAGAAAACGACTTCTGTTTTGTTGTGCACTGCTTTGTCACAAGATTAGGCCTATACCGCAAATTTACAGTTTATTTTAGATGACATATAGCCGAGCAACGCAGCATTTCTGGCTATTAAAATACACCTTACACATGTATTATCAGTTTGTAAAGAATAGGAGCATATACGCTGTTTTATGTCCCACAGTTTAAATGACAATTTTAAAATGAGTGTCATCAAATCATAGCAATTTTTTTTTAATAAAGGCCTATATTATTTTGTTAAATAAAATATAATTGAGCTATTAACTGGTGGTGTGTAGATCCCTTCTGCTATTTCTGTGCTTATCTTTTGAAAGCACTGCAAGTGTACCACATGGTCTATTCAAAGGCTATTTCATGGTTTCTTTATAGGTCTTACCTCCAGCAGCCATGCCTCGAGCAACAGCGGATGCCATAGCAGGTCGCATGTTTTGACTTAATGTGCAGTCAGCAACAAGCTTCGCCTCCGGTTACTGTCCAGGATTGCTATTTAACTTTTTTACTGTCCTGCTTTTTCTTGGAGGTCTTCCCTTGAGGTTGCTCTGTCTTGGTGATAGCTTTTGGCTTCATTGTTTTAATTAACGGAACTGGAAGAAAAGAAAATGTAATTTGTCACGTGTCACTGATGTTTGTACATGCAAATGCTTTTAGCTGAAAAGACCATTTGTATTTTACAACTTGAAGGAGGGGGAAACCTTTAAATTTGTGTTGAAACATTAGTCAAAAAGGTAACCATAGAGAAGTCAATATTATACTGTCCTCACTTACAGTATGGTCTACTACTATAGCTACATCTACAAGACATGATCAAATGTTTTAACATTACATACTTGACAAGTTAGGTATTTCCAATCCCTTCAAGTGTTGCACATATGTTATAGACTCCATCTCTGCAGTATCTTCACCTGATGGAAATAAAGAAACATACACCACATAGCAGTTGTTGCAGACAGATGTATTCCAGAAGTAATTATTGACTTTTAAATAATCAATTATAATTACAACCCGGGGCTCTAGATAAAAATTTGCCTGTATATTTCACATTTACACGTACCCATATTAATACATGTGTATTATCCATTCTTAAATATAATAAATATAAAAAAACATGATTTGTTTACCATTCAGTAAGATACTGTTATATCAAAATAATTTTCAGCTCAGGGTTATGTATCAATTGTTTTGTAATAGAATAAAAGTAATGTATAAGCCTGTCAAACAATTAGTATTTTATATCAAATTATTATTTATCTAATTAGTTGTACAAGGTTTACTATTTATTATAATCACATTATCTGTCTCAGTGCGTGTACTGTATACTGCTATTATATTAAACGTCCACTAGATGGCAGTAAAATACCACGTATGAGTTAGCATCAACGACCATGGAGGCAGCAGTATTTACAAAAAGAAGTTTGTGTGTTATCTTGGCAGTTTGCACCTTTCTTTCAAACATATTAAAGGGATAGTCAAGGGAAATCAGTCATTTTAGTCTTATCATTTAATTAAAGGATGTAGAGGTAGGGCTGTCGCAATAACCGCAAAATTGGAATACCGCGGAGTTGCTAACCCAACCGCAGGCCGTGGAAAGCAATCGCCGGTACCGCAAACCGCAATGTTTACATTTTATTTTTTTCATGAGGCTAGCTCATCGAATATGACGTCGGATCTAGGGCGTGTGCGCTAGCTAAACACAAATTCCCCCAGCCCCATATTAGCCGGTTGTAGCTTCTTTATAATACATCCATGGTTGTAGCCTTTAGGAGTGTATGTATTTACGACATTCAGACATAATACTATAGAGATTAGCATACAATGAAAACAAAATAATGAAGGTGAATAATTGCATAACGGTTATGCTCTGTGTAAATTTCGACTTTACTCCCATATTTTTGGCTGTACCCTTAATTTTTTGTCTGCGCTCCTAAATGTTTTAGGAGCACGTGTGGTCTTTGGGAATAAAGCCAGTGTAGCCCTGCCAGCTGTATTCAAGGCGAACAGAATAGAAACTACATCTGTGATGACTTGCACTACATCTGTGATGACTTGCACTACAGCCAGTGCAAAGCAGTATGGGCTGTTTTCAGGTGCCAAATCAACCAATCCGGCTGTAGCCTGAGGTAGGACCGCCTACCAGACACACACACACACACACACACACACACACACAATACCCCCCGCCCCCCCCTCCCCCCACCCTCACACACACACACACACACATATGCATACACACA